>JADRCD010201670.1:40505-53274 GCA_019843815.1 Montemys delectorum
TGTGTGTGTATGTGTGTGTATGTGTGTGTATGTGTGTGTATGTGTATGTCTGTGTATGTGTATATGTATGTGTGTGTGTGTGTATGTGTGTGTATGTGTGTGTGTATGTGTGTGTGTGTGTGTGTGTGTTTGTGTGTGTGTGTATGTGTGTGTGTGTGTATGTATGTTTGATTTTTTTGGTCTGGGATTATTTATTCCTGTGTTTTAGTGGGTATGATTAACCTTTTTAGTTTTTAGCTTTCCTTCTCCTATCTTCTGTAGGCCTGGGTTTGAAGACAGATGTTGCTTAAATTGGGTTTTATCATGCAAAGTTTTATTTTCTCCATCTATTGTTATTAAATATTTTGCTGGGTTTCATAGTCTAGGCTTGTTTCTATGTTGTCTTATAGTTTGTAGAACATCTGGACAGGCGTTTCAGGCTTTAGAGTCTCCATTGAGAAAAAGGTTATTTTCAGATGTCTTCTTTATATGTTACTTGGTCTTTTTCTTTTACAGATTTTTATAATCTTATTTTGCTCTGTAAATTTAATGTTTTGATTATTATGTACCAAAAGGAGTTTCTATTTGGGTCCAGTTTAATTGCTGCTTTTATGTTTCTTTTATGTTCATGGGCATCTTCTCTTTAGGTTATAAAACTTTTTTAGCGATTTTGTTGAAAATAGTTTCTGTCCCTTAGACATTGGTTGCTTCTCCCTTCTCTATTTCCATTATTCTTAGATTTGGTATTTTCACAGTGTCTCAGATTTCCTGGATATTTTGTGCCAGGATTTTTCTTTTCTTATATTTAACATTTTCTTCTTAACATTTTCTTTGACGAAGATTTTTTTTTTTTTAACTCTTGTCTTTGATGACTGAGATTTCATTCCCATATCTTGTGTTGCATTCAGTTGGCAAGGCTTGTCTCTGGGGTTCTTTTTCAAGTTTGTATTTTTTCTAATTTCCATATTTTTTTAGTTTGTGTGTGTGTGTGTGTGTGTGTGTGTGTGTGTGTGTGTGTGTGTATGCACGCATGCACTTATAGATTTCTTTAAGGCATTTATTCTTTTCCAATTCAATGACATCTATTACATTCATAAAGGCTATTTTATGGCCCTTTTCTTGTCCTTCAGGTATGTTGCAATATTCAGGGCCTATCTAAACAGAATCCTGGGCTCTAGTGAAGACAATTTCCCAGGTTGTTATTTATTGTACTTTTATGCTGGCGTCTAGGCTTCTAGGTTTGGAGAGACTGTAACTTTAAGTGCTGATATCTGTTCTTGTCTTTATTATGTAGGCATTTTGTTCCTTGGTCTCTGTTGCCCTTTCTGGTTCTTAGGAGAGTGAAGTAGTTGTTTCTTGGTAGGAAATTCTTCTAGGGTCCCGATAGGTATGGCTACTGGGTGTTCCAGGTAAAATATGTTTCTAGGTATTCATAGCTTATAAATGAAGAATGGTGATTAACTAGGCTGTGGAGGTTAAGAGGTTCCACGTGAGTAAGGAAAATGGAGTGTTCAACCAGGATCAACCTAACCCCTCGGAATGGGGATAGAAAGTGAGGGAGGAGGGTCCAGTAGGTGGTATTGATCAGATCTGGGGATGAGACTGCTTAGACTTAGAGGAATGGAAGGAGATACGCATATTTGCAGTTGTTTTACCTGCTTCTGTGGCCAGGGTTACCTATGGGTCCCAGAGAGTGTCTTCTGAAACTGGGGACTATGTTCACATAATGAGTGGGGAGGAAAGTTAAAAAAGAAAGATCTATGTGATCCACTAGAGGTAGAGGAAGGGGGCAGGAAGGGAAGTTGCAGGTGCTTTGTTTCAGATTTGGTAATGAGACTGAGGGATTGTATTGGGAAGTGAGGAGAGAGACATGAGGATTTGCAGCCAGGTTGCCTGGTTCCCTGGACAGAGTGGCCTCTGAGGTCCCAGAGAATGCCTGCTGGAGCTGGTGCCTGGGATAATGCAACACATGGATGGAGGAAAGTTTGGAAAGGAAGATGTCCATGATCTCCTGGAGTTGGGACAGGTAGGCTCCAGCAGGTTGTCTGCCTCAGAGCTGGGGATAAGAATGTAGGATTGGTTTACAAGGAGTGGAGACATGGGTGAAGGTCTACAGTTAGCCCACTTGCTTATCTGGAGTCCTGTTATCTAGACTTTCATGTTACATTGTGCCTTTTCAATCAGAATATAGGCATAAAGGTAGGAGACATACCCTAAAGTCATCATGACATTGCAGCATGCTGCAACTAAAATATAAGTAGAGATTTCTGTGAAATGCAAATATTAGATCTCCAATATTCCTATAGCCACTGACACTAGGTCACATAGAGATGTCATTAAAAGAAAGCCTCTGAGCTGCAGTAAATCTATTGGTAATACTCTGTGACAAATATTTATTGATCATGTCTTTATCCCATGTAGCTCACTGCTGTATTGCACATACAGTGCACATATTCAATGAGTGAGCTATTAACACACAACAGAATTCTGGGTTATGAAGAACAAAATGGGGGAACCATCAATACATAAATCTCTAGTTCCTTAAATCACCTTGACCTTAGTTCAAGACAGGTTCACTTTCTTACTTTCTTGGCACTCTCAGCTCTTAGCATTGTGTCCATCACTTTAAGTTATTTTGTCTATTTATGTGTGGTAAGCCATGCTTATATTGTCTCCCAACACCAGGATCACTTCTTTGGATATAGATATTGTCTGGAGTAGTAGCACATTGTGTTTCTGCTTACACCCCTCTGAGTTTCAGAATGATACTATTTTTCTAAGTTTCAGAACTTCCAATTTATAGCCTTTCTATTCACACTTCACAGAACTGAGACAAAACTGCTTTGTATCACTCAGAGAGACCTGTTTTTTTTCTTAGCTCACTTGAGCCTAGTCTGCATGCACAGTCTTAGCTCATGAGGGCCTTGTCTGTATCACTGAGCCTTGTATGCATACATAGTCTTAGCTCACATGAGCCTTGTCTGCATCATGTGAGCCTTGTATGCATGCACAGTCTTAGCTCATATGACCCTTGTCTTCATGCACAGTCTTAGCTCACATGAACCTTGTCTCCATCATATGCACCTTGTCTGCACGCACAGTGTTTTACTCTGGCCCATTTTGATCACATTCCATTTGCAGCTCCTACCAGACCTACCTCCCTTTCCCACACAAAGTTTTGCCTTCTTTTACTTATCTTTAAACCCATTAAGGCCAGTTTGTGTTACTCAAATATTCTTGGATGTGTGGGTTTCAACTGGAATATGCTTGAGTTACCAGGGGCTACATTCCTAAAGAAAATTGATGTTCCCTATCTAAGAAGCTTCAGTTGCAAATAGCTTATAGCTAGGGGTAGGGCATATTACCATTCAATCTCTATGGGGGGCTATTGTCTGGCTTTGGTTTACACTGGTCTTACTCATGCCGTCACAACTGTCATGGGCTCCTACATGTAGATACTCTGCTGTGTGTAGAAGACACCTCTTCCTTAGAGGCAATTTGCTCATACATTCTTTATGTCTGCCCTCTTCCAATGATTGTGGACCCTTTGGAGAAAGGGATGTGACATAATTGTTTTAAGAGACTTGAATATTATACAGTCTCATATTGTTCGTACCTTGATTAGTTATGAGTCTCTGTGTCAATCATCACTACTACAGATAGAAACTTCTCTGATGAGGGTTGAGAGAATCACTAATCCATGGATGTAAAGATAAACCATTAGGCATTGGTTTACAACTATGTTCACATTGTACAAAGGTAGTAATAGGTTTGCTCCTAGGGCTTATGACCTGTCAAGCCATAGGCTCTTAATCTAGCAACTGTGTCATTTACGGGTTTATCTGGTCAGAAAGTGGTGAATTGCTTACATGATATTCATGCCACTAATGTAACTGTGGGCTTGTCTTGTCAGGCCACCTGTGATTGTATCTCATAGAGTTCATAGCCAGGTAAGACTGGTGACCATTTTTTCAGCTGAGGTAGTATTCATAGTGCCATTCACTACTATGAAATCCACCCAGTAGGGGTGAAGCCCTCAAGTGAGTACCAGTTTGATTTCTCTATAATTTGGCTATGTGACATCTTTAGCAATAGGGTATTACCATTAAGATCTTGAGAGGAACCAAGAACACTGACAACAGTCTTTAATGTTAGGGAATCTGTGGGAAGTCACTGGCCATAAACTCAAAAGAGGTGATTCGTTCCTGATACCGGTGTATCTTGTTTGTAAGCAAGTGTTGTAAAGCATTGGGATATGTTATTTGTAAGTCAGTATCACAAAGAAGAGTTATTGCCACTCCATTATACAATATCTCCATTTCATTCCAACCTCCATATATATGTCTCCATATTACTCTTATATTTCATATTATAGTATTGTTGTATTACTTTACCATTCTTTTTCCTACTTTCAAATCCCCCATGTACTCCTCTTTACTCACTGTCCAATTCATGGCCTCTCCTTTCATTATTGTTACATGCATATATTTATATTCCTAAATATAACCTGCTCAGTCTGTATAATGTTAGGTGTCTGTATGTTTTTGGAGCTTACCATTTAATACTGGATAATCAATTGTTAAGCTCTTCTTGGATAAGTCTAGGCTCTCTACTTTGCTCTCAGTATTCCTTAGCTTTCTATAGTACTTTATGTATTTTTTTATAGTACTTTATGTTGCTGCCTCACACAATTGTTCCTCCACAGACTTTGGTATGTTGACTGTTGTCCTTGTGTAACTCACATATGGCAGTCAGGTGGGTAAGTCCCATATGGGTATATGCTCTAACATCATTAGACGATGATTAGGCTACTGTAGGACCATGGGCATGTTATCACAGTCTCACAAATCATCACTACAGACACAGTCTCTAGTTCTCACCCTTCTGCACATTCTCCAGCAATCCTTCCAGAACCTTAGTTATGGAAGATGATGTGCAGATGAATGCGTTGGCCCATTGGGACTGGACTCCACAACTCAGCTCTTTTATTGTTTGTGTTTCTCTGTAATTGTCTCCATCAGTTACATATAAAAGTTTCCTCAAGGAGGGGTGAGTAGTACACTTATCTGTGGATATAACAACAAATATTTAGAATAGAGTTAGGGTGTTTGCTAATTTTAAAAAGTGGTCTTGTAGATTCCTGTACAAGATCCATTACTTCACTAGTCCTGAGTAGGTAGCCAGGTTTACAGAACCAGGCCAAGTTTGTCTCTTGTTGAATGGAACAGACCCAGACCTGACCATGGCCTCAGGTGGCTACACAAAGTCATTCACAACAACATGGCCCCTACCAGGCAAAAGCATGGTTCATAGAAATCAAGATAGCCTCAGCTGGTGACCCAGACCAAAGATATTCATATGACTTTCAGTGATAACTCGGGCCTCAGGGACATCAACAAGACCCCAGGCTACTGTAGGACCATGGGCATTCACAGGAACTTCCAGCTTCAACACAGCTTGGGACAGAGGACAACATATACCAAAATGGTCTCCACGGGCACCACTGACTATAGAGATATTTCAAGGAAGTCCAATCCAGAAAATGAGCCATGCTTCATCTTGGATATCCTGTCATTGCTCAGAACCAGGGCAATCTTGTGGCTGAGCAGAATATTAGGGTGACTAAATCTGAGTACAAACTCCAAGCTGCTGTTCAAGACACATCATCTTCACCCGGCAACAACAGCTCGCCTGTCTACCATAGACCTATTACCTTCATCGCATCTCCAATTTAAGTTTTCCACTGCTCACCTATCTGTCCGTTTCTCCATCTTTCCTACCTCTTTATTGAAGATTTGTTCCTCATAATGGCATCAGAAAATGCAGTGTGTCAAATAATAAATTGCCCAGACAGCTTTGCATGCAAATATTCATTGTCAGGAGTCATTGGTATGGTTCAAGGTCTCTAGTTTTGGAAGCACTGTAAGAGCCTTGTTTTGGATTTTCTGCTGTTGCCTACAGTTAGGATAATATTGAGGCTATGCAGGGCTTCCATCCCCGGGCAGGTTCTGTGCAGGCTTCTAGGTGCTGCATAAGGTTGGCTGCCCAGAGGTTCCCAGATCAACTTTTGTGCTTGTATCATGTGTGTAGCACAGCTGCCCAGCACTCTTCATCTACTCTAGATCACACAGCACAGGCTACAGCTGCATTGTAGGCTCCATACCAGAAGCTAGTCGGCCAACCAAGGGCCTGCCCTGTTCAACAATGATCTGTTTCTGTAGGAGGTCCAAAGGCCACACTTCTCTCTGTCTTCAGTGTCTGCAGCCACATTCCAGGTTCATCAGGAACAACTTTTGTGCTTGCAGCTTGCTGTTTCAGACATGGCAGCAAAAGGTATCGATTCATCATTTTCCAAGCATGAGTCTGTTCCTCCATCTTTCTTTCTGATTTCCTGAGTCCACATTGTAAATGCATCTTTCCATAAGTTTTGCCTATCCCTAACCCCATTTGATGTTTTGGAGCAATTTCAGGCTTTGTCGACTCCTTTTCAGCGACCATAACTCCCCCTTGGAGACTTCACAGATCTCAAACATGTCAGAGCTCAGTGGTCGGTGCCAGAAGCCACCTCTGTCTCTCTCCAAGTGGACATAAAATTTTATGGGCTGTTTAAATCGTGGTAAGTTTTTTATCTTCATTTATGGCAGATAGCTTTGCTGGGTATATTTTAGTTTAGGCTGGCTCTCAATTCAATGTCTTTTAGGATGTGGAATGCACTGTTTAAGGCTCGTACAACTTTCAAAGTTTTCACTGAGAATTCTCCCATTATTCTGATGAGTTTTCACACACACACACACACTTTTCTCGAGCCTTTAATATATTCTGTTTTTTGTTTGTTTGTTTGTTTTTGTTTTTTCTTTGGTTTTTCTAGACAGGGTTTCTCTGTATAGCCCTGGCTGTCCTGGAACTCACTCTGTAGACCAGGCTGGCCTCGAACTCAGAAATTCGCCTGCCTCTGCCTCCCAACTGCTGGGATTAAAGGCATGTGCCATATATTCTGTTTTATATACTCAGTGTTCTAACTATGATATGATGTGAGGATTTTCTTGG
Organism: Montemys delectorum; assembly: GCA_019843815.1. Taxonomy (NCBI): domain Eukaryota; kingdom Metazoa; phylum Chordata; class Mammalia; order Rodentia; family Muridae; genus Montemys; species Montemys delectorum. The sequence goes on from JADRCD010201670.1 coordinate 47,532, forward strand.
CTTATCCATTTGGTGTTATGTGGGCTTCTTATGTCTGTATGGGTGTATCTTTCTTTAGTTTCAGGAAGTTTCCTGCCCATATGTTGTTGACTATATGGTCTCTGTCATTGATTTGGGATTCTTCTCCTTCTCTATGACTTCAAATTAAATGTTTACTTTTTACATTGATTTTCTACTTTTTTGAAAACCATGGATTTGCTATTTTTTTGCTTAAAAAATATCTATTTATTTATTTGGCCTAGATCCTTTATGTGTTTGAGTCTCATATTCAGTTTTCTGCTTGATTTATTTTACTTGTAAAGCCTTCCTCTGAGATTTCTAGTTGGGTTAGAAGGTTTTTATATTTCATCTTAATTTTGGCTTGATTTTTCTTCAATGTGTATATCTCCGTATTTAATTCCATTCTTATGGTCTTCATCATCTCATCAATGGTATGTTTGTGTTTCCCTGGGCACCGCTTGGTCATTTGTTCTCCTTAAGTTCTTTGTCATTAATTTTATTGAGATATTGCTTCATGTCTTCCTTAAATTCCTTAAATTCTTTGATAAAGTCTGTGATTCTTCTTTTAAATTCTGTATTGCGGTGTTCACCTAGGTACTTCTCATTGAAAAACATTTCTACAGGGCTGGTACTTCTTGGAGAGAAGATTCTGGCTTGATGTTTCATTTTACTGGTATTTTTGCAATGGTATCTAGACATGTGGATTTCTTTTGTTAATTCTAAGATTGATATGGATAACTTGGGACAGAAGAGAGGCTGTGTAGATGGGATGGACCTAAAGGTTGGAGATGGGTCAAATGAAGTTAAGTGGACAGAGAAGATTAGATGATGTGTAAGAGGCACCTCTTGGTCCAAGTTTGGAGTGTATGATGTAGGATGGACCAGTGGTTTTGTGGTTAGGTAGGATGGTTCATAGCACACATTGATTGGTTGGGATACATGAAAGTAGTCAAAATAGCCACAGCACTGGATATGGCATCAGAGCTATGTCTTGTGGTTTGGGATGAGTGTATGGATGGGTGGAGTAAAGCAGACTCACAAAGCTCAGACCCTAGAGAAGGATATGAGAGATCTGGTCAGGTTCAGAGATTAGATGTGGTGTAGGAGCTATCTATCCATACTGACTTTCTTATGTGAACTTTAGTGCTTCTTACTCCTCTGTGTTCTCCCATCTGTCCTGTTCTTCCAACCATATATTATTGTTATAGCCCATAATTGACCTTTATAACATGACATACCATCCCCTTTCCATTAAAAGTCCCTCCCTTCTGGCACCTATTAATTTTATGACCTGTATGGGCATTTCAAGTGCAACACACATATTAGAAGAGTCATAACTAGCACCTTCACATGAAAGAACACATGATGCTTTTGTCTCTCTGGGTCTAGACTCGAAGTGACCATACTAGCTTTTCCCATTTATCTCCAAATTTGATTTACTTTTTCTTACCAGATAAATAGTATTCCATTGTGTAAATATACTACATTTTTCATTATCCATTCATCAGCTGGTGGACATCTAGGCATTTTGCAAATTCTAAGGGCCTTGAGTAATGAATTAATGAGCATGTATAGACAGGTAGTCTATTAGTAGGATATTGTGATGGTTTATATATGTTTGGGCTAGGGAATGGCACTATTAAGAGATGTGGCCTTGTTGAAGTGAGTGTGTCACTGTGGGCATGGACTTTAACAGCCTAGTCCTAGCTACCTGGAAGTAAGTCTTCTCCAAGAGTATTTCAGATGAAGATGTAGAACTCTCAGCTCCTCCTGTACCATGCCTGCCTGGACGCTGTCATGTTCCTGCCTTGATGCTAATGGGCTAAACCTCTGAACCTGTAAACCAGGGTCAATTAAATGTTGTCCTTATAAGAGTTGCCTTGGTCATGATGTCTGTTCACAGCAGTAAAACCCTACCTAAGACCAATATGAAAATCTTTGTGCATATGTCCACACATGGTACAGCTGCTTCATATCATGTATATATTTCTAGCTTTTCTAGGATATTCCAAACTGGTTTCACTATTGTTTGCACTTCCACTAGGAGTGAATAAGTGTTACTGTTTCACTATTTATAATGGACTTTTCCACAATCTCTTACTTTTCTGCCCCTTGACCACTTGCAAGTCTCTGTTTTGATCTATGCAAATAGAAGCTTCAGTGATGAAGGCTGAGAGATACATTTCCCTATGGGTATAAGAGTATGTCACTGGGAAGGTTTTTTTTTATATATATAATATACTATACACATGATTAATATATAATTTTTCATAACATCTTTTTTATTAGATTTTATCTATTTCATATTTATTTTATCCTCTTTCCTCATTTCACCTCTGAAAACCACCCTACGGTATCCCCCCTTCCACTGTTCACTAACCTACCCACTCCCACTTCCCTGTCCTGACATTCCCCTACACTGGGGCATCGAGCCTTCACAGGACCAAGGGCCTCTCCTCCCATTGATGACGGACTAGGCCATCCTCTGCTACATATGCAACTGGAACCATGAGTCCCACCATGTGTACTCTTTGGTTGGTGGTTTAGTCGATGGGAGCTCTGGAGGTACATATTGTAGTACATATTGTTGTTCATCCTATGAGGTTGCAGACCCCTTCAGCTCCTTGGGTCCTTTCTCTAGCTCCTCCATAGGGGACTGTGCATTCAGTCCAATGGTTGGCTGTGAGCATCCACCTCTCTATCTGTCAGAGCCTCTCAGGAGACAGCTGTATCAGGCCTGACAGCTATCTACCTGGAGAGATTTTAATGCTGTGTTTTCATTATATGCCAACATTTTTTCCTGTTAGCTGTTCTGAGCATAGTAAGATGAAATATCAAAGTAGTTTTTTTTGCATTTCCCTGATGGCTAGTACTTTAGAGCACTTTTAAAATGTTGTTCAACTACTTTAAGTTTATTTTCATGTCTCATTTTTTTTACATTGGGGTATTTGTTGTCTTGATGTTTAGTTTTTGAATTCTTTGCATATCATAAATATGAATATGTGGTATGTGTAGCTTATAAAGATATCACCCCATTCTGTTTTTTTGTTTTTGTTTTTTTTTTTCAAGACAGGGTTTCTCTGTATAGCCCTGGCTGTCCTGGAACTCACTCTGTAGACCAGGCTGGCCTCGAATTCAGAAATCCCCCTGCCTGTGCCTCCCAAGTGCTGGGATTAAAGGCATGCACCACCACTGCCCGGCCAGCATCCCATTCTGTAAGCTGTCTCTGCACTCAAATAATATTCATTTGATGAAATGAAATTTTTTAGTTTCACAGTAGCATGTCAGTTGTTGGTCATAACATTCATGTTATTATGGTCTGTTCAGAAGCTCCTCTATATATTCAAGTTTATTCTATATTTTCTTCTGTACTAGATTAATTTTGAAGTGTGAATAATTTTGGGACTCAGATATCTATTAAATACAACTATTATATCTTATAAGAATCCAACTCCAGGATCACAGGAAAGATATTGACTATAGCATATATCTTTAGTATTATGCCTAATTTAATAATCTAATGGCTTTAAGAATTCTAACAAGAATTCTGAAAGTCTTACTACTACCATAAGATTCTACTCTAGGTTATCAGCTTTGAAGTTTTTATCATATGCTTTCAATGACACTGTTTGCCATTAAAGGTATTTGATGTATCTTTTTTGCTTAATATAATTTTATTTTTTTATTTTTTTTACAATTTGATTTTATTTATAAAATATTTAATGTTCTTTTTTCTGAATCAAATAATATAACTAGCATAAAGATCATTGAAGATGATTATTAATAGACCCATTTTTCTCCCACTTTTATTCTCTTAGCTGAAATAAAATAAAAATTTATTTCACAGCTTTCTCACATTTCTAAAATGTAGATATTACACTTGAGATTAATACAATTTTTTTTTAGTGAAGAACCTTTAACTCCAAAATCCCAAGACACTGCATATTTTCATTTTACCCACTATGTTAGTTATTTTTCTGCTGCTATAATGAAATATCATGACCCTAAGCAATCTATGGAAGAAATAACTTATTTTAACTGTGATTTTGTAGGGATGCGTCCAGCATGGTGGGGAGGGAGAGCAGCAAGCACCAGGCAAGGCACCAGGAACAGAAAGCAGAGGACTGCCACCCTCACTTGCACTCACTTACCACAGGTAGAGCAAACAGCCCGTGGAGTGAGACTCTAAACAATAAGTCTTGTCTCAAGTGATATAGTTCATCCAGTAAAGATCGGCCTCTCCATGGTTCCAAAACCTTCGTAAACAGTGCAACCAACTGGGATCAGGGGTTCAAATGCCTAGTCTATGGAGAACATTTCTCATTTAAACTAACACATTTATCTTTTAGGAAAATGTTCGATGAATGATATTTTTCTTTATTTCCCTTACCATAAGGAGAAGGAAAATTGAGTGGGAAGATTTTTTTTTACAAACTTATTTTATGTGACATTAATACCAACTATAATTTTCTGCATCAGTTTTTAATGTTATTCCTCTGAGGCAGTTTTAGAGAAAGATAAGAATTTCAAAGTGAAACAAATGATGATGTTAGGGAGCTTTCCATCAACAGCACCAATACCTGAAATAATCCACTTAGCAACAGAATGGGCTTCTTTGGCTCATGGTCTCAGGGCTCTGGCCTGTGAGCTCTTAAGTCTGACACTCTGACTGGGGTAAGCACCATGGAGGGAAAACATGACCCAGCAAAGCCACTCATTTCACAGAGAAGGAATAAAAAGAATTAGGATGGAACTGGGGTCCTCTAAAGCACCTCCAGTGGTACACTTTGTTGGAATCGCTTAGCATCTGTTCAAAACCTGCCTTTTGAAGACTTCAGCATCATCTCCTAACTGCTTTGTTCACTGTTTAGAATACTTGTAATATTTGGACATATATGATACTGACTTTTAAATTTTTGTTTCAGAACACTACATAATTAATTTAATGAGTTTTAAAAATTATATATTTCTCATAGTTGTAAGGATGTAGTTCAAGAGGGATCTACCCTTCTAGTATGCCTTCACATTACTGACATAAAATATTCTTACAGCCTTCTATGAAAATAATCTTCACATAAAGATATAGGTTATTGTGAGTGCAGAGAGTATTCTATCAAACATAGTACTGTGTTCATAAAATAAAGTATACTGAAATTGAAGTTGCTATAATGATAATGCCTCTGGCAAATACATTTCTCTTCATAAGTCCAAAAAGTAATTATTAAATTATTAACTTTACAATCAGTTAGTTTTTGACTCTTCTGTTATGTCTCCATCTTACCCTACCATTCACATATGGAAGCAATTAAACTTCTTAAAGTGCTTACAACAGAATCAAGGAAGACGAATTCACTGGGCTACTTTGACCTCATCACCTAGAGGAAAGGTAATGGAGAAGGTGGAGTTCATTGCCAGTTTCTAATTTATTTACTTATTGTTTTATTTTGTACTTTCTATTGATTGAGTCCCACGAAGACAATAAAATGCAGTGGCCTCAGTGTTGGTATCAGAAGCAAACCTCTGAATCCAGTGATGACATCACCCATAGGCGACAAGGACCCGCATCTGTTGCCATGGCAACCTCCATAAGTTCACCAGCCAACCCTCACCTGTGCCAGCAGTGTGTGTGGTTACATCACAGCCCAAACAAAAGGCAGAGCCCCCCGCCACGAAGACATTCTCTTTCTTTCCTTCTTTTTTCTCCTCCTCCTCCTCCTCCTCCTCCTCCTCCTCCTCCTCCTCC
>JADRCD010201670.1:53374-85874 GCA_019843815.1 Montemys delectorum
ATAGTAAGAGTGCCAACGCTTACTACTTACTCTGCTGGTCGTTCTTCCCCTCTTCTCCCTCCTCCTCCCTTCCTCCTCCTCCTCCTTCTTCTTCTTCTTCATCGCCCCACTTTTGTCCTTACCCCACCCCGAATAAACCTCTCTCCCGTGGAACTGTGCTGTCCTGGTATGATCTGTTCCAATGAACTGCCACTCTAACACAACACTCAGTGTCCCATATGCCTGTCTGTCACTGTGTCTTTTTTTAGCATTGAATTTGCAAAGATTCTAAATGATTCTTAGTTACAGTGAAAGGTGAAACAAGCCCTTTTGATCATTTGACACTTAAGAATCACTTCACTGCATGATGCTGGAATAAATGATACATGCTTCAAGGGCATGAAATACTGGTTCTCTCGTTTTTTTGTCTCATAAGCAATACTGCTTTTGTTTCATAGTTATTTGTAACCAGCATTTTTAGGTTGTATCTAAAGGTGTGTGGTGTTCTCAAAATACTGACAGATTAGCTGGGCCCATACTTTGTTGCTTATCTGCTAAAACAGCTCTGAGTACTATGTTACTCATCCCCATGTCTCCGTGCTCTTACCATAGCTGATTTGGAGTTTAACTTGATGCTATTGAATGTTGAATAGGAAGTCATGTTCACAATTAGTTCTCTTCTGTCAGTATACCTTAACCTGAACAAATTCTGATAGTTGGACATTTCAGACAAAGATAGTACATTCCCTTTAGTCTGGAGCACTGGCTTCTGCTCCCAAACCCCATGAAAACACCTGAAACTCTTATTGCAGAAATCTGCATAGAAGCTGAAATCATATAACCCAGAATAAAAACATCTCCCGAAACTCCGTTAGCTTTAAGGTTCGGTGACAAGAATTCATGAATCTTGTCTGCTCAGTTGTCTTTTAAATTCTGGTTGTAGCTCTGTAAAAATAGTATATGTCTTACTTGAAGAAATAAATTACGTTTGGTGTCTTTGAAGGAAAGTTTGACTGCTGTGAGATATGGATTCCAAAGGAAACTGCTGCTTTTGCCATCCAGCCTTGTTCAGATGTTTCACAGTGATAGCCAGCGTGTGAAGAATTATTTCAGAGAGCATATCCCTTGACAATACTTTAGGTGATCAGGCAGTACTGAATACAGCACTTTACAAACTATTAAAGCCATGAAGTAGGTACATGCTATACTTTATCACCATGATACAAACCAATTATTATAAAGATATCCAGTGACTTCCCAAATGCAAATTTGAGGGCTACATTATGGATCATTGAAACACTCCCTAAAAGTGTTGGTTTCAGAATGCCAGCCCTATCCTTTACTCTTCTCAATTAAATACTCAAAGTCAAATCTCATATTATGCCGGAATCAGTGCATTGTGAACTGCATGTCTTAGCTGCCAGTATCTCAAGACACAAAAAAAGTATTTGAATGCTGCTTTTCTGTCATCAATGCTGTTTTTTTTTTAATTTTAATTTTTTTTGAGACCAGAGAATTTAAATTATTGATCTTTAATACTTTTACACAAGGCACATTTTGAATTACAAATAGAATTTTGCTTAGAAAGAAAATTAAAATCACTAGGCACCAAGTTTTCTTTTTTATTTATTTTTAGTGATTACAGAAAGTTTCCCAATTTACACATCAATTCTGCTTTGACACTATCTAACTGGAAGCATTCCTAGACCCATAGATTGAGGTCTCCAAGTCTGTCAACTCCACTTTGGATGCCAATAGAACTAAGAGTGTTTTACACATGCTTCTGATTGGCCTGCTACGGGCAGGATAATTAGCACATTTGTCCAGCACGATTAATTACTTCTAGTGGCTCAAGGAACTAAGAGGAGACTTTAGGCTTACTGGTTTATGATGATGGAAGTCACAGAGGATATAGATGCTGTGAAAAGTCTATGGGAAGGAATACATAGCTATGTAACTCCTGGCACAAAATCTTTAAGAACCTCCATGTGTGTAATCATCTAGATACTCCTTATGCATTTATGGGTAGCTTGCTCTGTAGGCATCACTCATTAAACCTTTGAACCTTCACCATTAGCTTCATATTTACCCTCTGTACCTTCTTGAAGGACGGGAATGAGACTGAAAGCCACAACTCCCTAATCCTACATTAACAGCAAAAAGGCATTTATCACTGTCACTTCTAAGGAATTTTAGGACCAGGTAAAAGGAAACTTGATGAAATTTAAATGTACTTTTCATGAAATAAAAGTAGATCATTCTTGTCTGATGCATGCGATACGTTTTATTCCCAGAGTGACAAAGGGATGTAATATAGTAGTAGATCACAGACAACTTCTAACACAAGACTTGACATCCTGTACATAGGAATGAGAACAAAAGTAATCTAGCTGTTGATTTAAATTTATTTTAAATTTTAAATTAAAATTATGACGTGATATTTATCAGAATTTCTGTCTGGGCCACATTCACTCTCTTACCTCTTTTACAATTCAATGCTATGCCCTGTAGTAGCATGTTATTTGATTTAGTCTATGTTCATGCTTCCTGAAGCAAATATATATAAAAATAGCAAAGTCCTCATGCTCAGTGATCAGATAAAATACCATTCATTTTCATAGCTAGGAAAAAAATAAGTGTGAACAAACTGGCTGCAAACTGCTGATTTATGCTGGGAAGTTACTATGCATTTTGTTACTATAGAAATATGTTTATATATAGGGGCTTTGGTTGACAGAAATTAAATTAATTATAAATGCTAAATAAAACATATTAAAAAGTTTATTCCTATTTCTTTAAGCTTGATGTATGTCTGTCTGCCTTGATCAAAATGATATTTTTTTCACTGACAGAGATCGACTTGACTGCAAAAATATTTCTGAAGTTATTTAGAGTTCAAGAAGACAATATCCTGTTGTCATTCACCTGCGCAAATGTTTTGTCGGAACCAATTACAGTGTATGTAATCATATGGATGTAGACTAATTACTACAAGTCCCAGTGAAACCTCCAGACTTAATGGAGGCTTTTTTCCTTGCATACAAAGACAGTTGCTTTGATGTGTCATATTCCATTAACTAAGGTTGCCAATCACAGGACTACTCTGAGGTAACACTGGATTATATTTCCACATCACAGATTAGGGGATAGAAACATATTGATGTCACTGTAGAGATATTTCTGTGTGACAAAGAGCATGTGTGGTTTCCTTCAGTACGATTATGTATCATAATGGAACCTTGTACTCAAAGTGGGCACATTTTCATTCTGTTGAACATATTTGTTTAAATAGTAGACTTTTACAATTACAATTCATTCATGGAGACAAGACTGAAGGAATCATTGTGATCTAATTTTTTGATAATGTCCTAATAGACTAAAGATTTTATGATTGTATAGAGAGAATAATATGAACTAATGTTAGTTGTTCAGATTAATAGGTTTTGCTTTTATTTTCTTTTTCTATTGTATTTTAATTTAAATTACACCCCAGTCATCATCTTATTCTCTCTCTTCTCCCTTCTGTCAATTTGCTTTTCTTAGAGCTCTGTCTTGGACTGTGGGGCAACCCACTCTAAGTACAAGGAGAAGTATTTGTTACTTCTTCCCCATATCTGGTTCATTTCTCTTAATAACATCTCATTCTTCCTGATTGAACAAAACTACATTTTTTCTATTTAATAATAGCTTGTCCATTTGTCTTTAGCTGACCATCTAAAGGAAATTGTGAATATTTCTTTAATAAACATAAATATGCAGACATTTCTTCTTTTGATTTGACTTTCTTGTCTTTTGATGTAAATCCAAAAAATGTGATAACTGGATCACATGTTGGTTTTATTTTTAACTTTTGAGAACTATTCATACTATTCAAGAGGTAATGATAACTCACATTCCCATTAACAGTGCATTATTTATTCACATTCTTATACCATTCTTTTTTTTTATTCTTTAATATTTTTTTACATTTCAGACTTTATTCCCCTTCCAGTCCCTCCTCTGACTATTCCACATCCCATACCTCCTCTTCCACTGTGTCCAAGAGGATGTCCACATCCCCCACTTCCACCTCCACCCCACTAGATCTCCCCACTCCCTGGGACCTCAAGCCTCTTGAGGGTTATGTGCATCTTCTCTGACTGAGTCTAGACCTGGTAGACCTCTGCTGTATGTGTGTTGCGGGCCTCATATCAGCTGGTGTATGCTGACTAGTTGGTGGCTCAGTGTCTGAGAGATCTTGGGGATCCAGGTTAGCCATTCTCACTGAGATAGAATTTCAGTGTATTTTGATTTGAATTCCCAAATTCCTAAAAAACAAACTTATCTTTTGCACATTTATTGACTGATTGTATTTTTTCATCACTGGCTATTAAAGCCTTTTAGATATTTATTGATTTATTTGTCCTTTCCTTGTAAAATCACTCGAATTCTTAAGGGCAGAAAGAATAACATTTTTTAAAGCTATGTACATGCATGCAGATGTACAAGAGGTTTTTAATACCTAACAAATATCACCAGAAAAAAATCTTTCCAAGCCACATAATAGCTAATTTGTCAAAAACTACAGAACAAGAAAAAATGCTAGAAGCAACTGGATATTAATCCTGTTGTAAGAGTAACTGGCAAATATTTTTCCTATTCTCTTGGCTTTTTAGTCACTGTTATTTATTTATTTATTTATTTATTTATTTATTTATTTATTTATTTTTGCTGTATGGAAGGATTTTAATGTACTATAAATCATTATATATTATATCCTAATTTCCTGAGTGACTGAAGTCATCTAGAAGGACATTGTTATGTCACTATCTTGATGTTTTACCTACATTCTCATTTATCAGTTAAAACATTTTATATTTTAGATTGAAGTTTTCATCTCTTTTGCATTTTGTGTAGGTAGAGACATAGAAATCTGGTGTCAGGAGCCATAATGGGACAAGCTAATAACTAGCAGGTGATCATCCTGAAATGGTCTGCTTCAGATTATTATATAATCTGCGACAGGTGAGCCTTGGTTAAGCAAGGCTGTGAGGGTCTCATTTTAAGAAAGATTCCTGCTATTAATATGCTTTTCCTGTTATGATTAAACATATATAACAATCACTAAGGAGTAGCACACCCCTTTGGAGCAGATTTCTGCAGATCCATGAAGATGTACTGTCTTGTAGTGATACTATATAGGCGAATAGATGACTTAAGACTTTATGATGATCCTATAAGAATTCCTAAAATTATATCTGTGATTATTAAGCTCTTTTATAACAGGACTGCTATTAGGTCCTTTTCTGATAGTCAAATCTGCAGTGAGAACTCTGCCAGTCTCCCAAGTGTCACCAGTTAATTGCTCTTAGTAACCAGACTTTCTCTTACTTAGCACATTCTAAGAGGTTATAAAACAATTAACCAAAGGTCATAAAAAGGGAACTAATGATTTATTATGGGTGCTAGGACAGAAGAGAAAAATATTGACTGGGTTTATCTATACAAACTCATTTAATAATTTAGTTATAGTTTTAAACCTTCAGTGAACCTGTGGTGTTGAGATAGGTGATGGATGTTTAGCCATGTTATGTATATATGCATGAATATACATGTAAACATTCGCTGTTGTAAACTTCTATTTCAATTTATAATTTGATTTTTGTGTGTGTGTAACTTTTGATGAATTTTGTAGCATGTGATCATGTATTCTGAAAGATGTATAAGTACTGAGGACAAAGAGATGAGACAAGGTGAGGAGAATTTTTTGCCTTTCCCCACTTAGAGTGGAAATCTTTTCTCTTTCCCCACTTGGAGAACTTTTTCCCTTTCCTCGCTTAGGATCTTTTCGCTTTTCCCCTTAGATAGCTTTCATAGGAAACTTTTTTTTTTTTTTTTACATTTTTTTTAATTAGGTATTTTCTTTATTTACATGTACATTTTCCCTTTCCCAGGTTCCCCTTCAAAACAAACAAACAAACAAACAAACAAACATAGGAAACTTTTTACAACTTAGTAATAAACTCTATAACCACTTCTCTAAGTGTCCCATTTTCTTCCAGCGACTAGCAGGCTGAAAGTTAGAACCCAGCAGTTCCTGCTGAAATAGAACAAAGGCCACATTACTTAATCCTCTGCTGTTAGGCTACAGGTGTTAATCACCTAAGCCAGCAGCCTTTTACCCTCAGAAAGAGCAAGAAAGTTTTTAGGACATTTTAGAAGTTATATCTGGCATTTCAGTACAGTTAGAGAGCTAGAACGCCCTGAGACTCTCAGACTTTAAAGCCATCACCAGGGTCCTACTCTGTGCCTAACCACTACCCTACCGAGCCAGGAGGCTCCTGGGAATCTGGCATCATTTTTATTACGTGGGTGTATCAAGTTTTTCCAGCATCTTTTGCTGAATGCGATGTTACTTGTATAGTGTGTATTTTGGGCAGCTTTGCTGATAATCATATGCGTGTTCAAGCAAATCCACAGGCTGCCACCCCAGTCCTTTATTCTATTGTATCAGCTCCTGTGCTTTTGTCTGGTTCATCTATTTGCATTTGGGCTTTTGTTGTTGTTGTTACTTTTGTTCCAGCAAATGCTATGCTATTTCTGTTATTATGGATCTGCGGCATATTCATATTTTCAATTCAGGTATTGTGATGCCACCAGTATTCAATGTCAGTCAGAACTGTCACTTCTAATTAATCCTGGCTTAAATGCTGTTTTGATGAACACATTCCTTTTTTTTTTTTTACTTCTGTGTATTATTGGTTTCTATTTTATTTGCTTCAAATATCACTTTTGATATTTTTACTTTCAGACCGTGAAAGTCTCTGTGATGTCACGGGCTATTTGAAGATAGTGAACACTGGAACATGAGCTTTTATCCAATAAGACAATGTCTTTTATTTGGAGTTCGGAGGCTAATAGCTACTATTAGAAATGCATTTCCTCTCATTTTCTTGTTTTTATTGGCTTGAACAGTCTTTATTCATGTCTTTCAACATTTTAGACTTTAGAATACTGGTGATCGAATGAATGTTGTTTGATCCTTAATTTTTACTCCTTTATGCACTATGTCATTTATTATGTTTCTTGTGCATTTGCTTCCTTTGATTCCTTTTCTATGTAGGAGTCCTCTGTAATTGCTTAGTAGGCATGAAATCTTTTAGTTTACATGCATCTTGAAAGATCTTGAATTGTCTTTCAGTTTTGAAGGACAATTTTGGTGGATGCAGTAACCTTGACGACCCATTGTGTGGTTTCAGGGTTGAAATACATCACTGCATGCCTGCCTGGCCTTTGATCACCACTTGAGAAGTCTTCTATGCTTCTGATGAATCTGACACTGTGTGTGACTTTCCTTTCTCTTGGGGCATTGGGAATTTGCTCTTGTTCTATACTTTTTTACAATTTAGATACGGAGAGTTTCTTTTCTTGCAATGTCTATTTGGGATTCTAAACCCCTTGTATACCTATTTGAATGTCCATCTCCTTACAAAAAAATTGAGGTAGTTTCTCCTTTCATTATTTATTTGTTTGTTTATTTATGTATGTATTTATTTATGTGTGGTCATCATTTATGAAAGTATGAGCCACATACTATGTAATGTTGCTAATAATGATTCTTCGAGAATTGTATAACATACAACTTAAACACTGTTTATAATGTAAGAGTGGTTTTACAATGGTTTTGAAATTAAATGTTCCTCAAAATCACATTATGCCTAAGGCTTGCTTGGTTACCAGTCAGTGGCTTTATTGGGAAATGGTAGAACATTTAGGAGATAAGAACCAATTTAATAGAACCAATTTAGATCATTTGTAACATATCTTTGAAAGAGACAGGGACCCAATTTGTTCCTGATTTTTGCTTCATCTTTTTTTTTTTTTTTTTTTTTTTGGCTACCATGAGGTAAGAAGCTGCCTTTTCTTTTCTTTTCTTTTCTTTTCTTTTCTTTTCTTTACTTTTCTTTACTTTTCTTTTCTTTTCTTTTCTTTTTTAAAAGATTTGTTTATTTATTTTATGTATAAGAGTACCTACAGTAGCTGTACAAATTGTTATGAGCCTTCATTTGGTTATTGGGAATTGACGTTAGGACCTCTGCTTGCTCTGGTCAACCCCACTTGCTCCAGTAGTCCCCGCTCACTCCGGTTAGCACCACTCTGGTCGGCCTTGCTCAGGTCAGCCAGCTTGCTCTGGTATATCCTGCTTGCTCAGTCCCTGCTTGCTTTGACCCAAAGATTTATTTATTATTATAAATAAATACACTGTAGCTGTCTTCAGATGCACCAGAAGAGGGCGTCAGATCTCATTATGGGTGGTTGTGAACCACCTTGTGGTTGCTGGGATTTGAACTCAGGACCTCTGGAAGAGCAGTCAGTACTCTTGTCTGCTGAACCATCTCACCAGCCCAAGAAGCTGCCTTTTCTCTTATATTTCCTGCCATATTATTCTGCCTGATATTTTTTCAGAGTGATGAAAATTTAGAAGATCTAAGTTTCACCCCCCCCCTTTAGTCCAAGTTTAGTCCATTTGTTTCTTATAAGCATAACTACTATTTTTAAGACTCGTGATAAGCTATTTATCCACTAGTGAAACGAGCTAGTTCAAGCCAGATTAAAATATGTATAAACACAGTTTTATTGGAAAGCTGCTCTTGGGCTTACTTGTTCTTAGTTCCCTGGTTCCAGGGAAGGAGGCCAGGGAAGACAGCATGGGAAAGGAGACAGAGTGGAGGGAGGAGAGAAAGAGGAAGAGAATGAAATAGAGAGAGAAAGTGGAGGGAGAAGAGAAAGAGGAAGAGAAAGAAAGAGAGAGAGAAAGAAAGAGAAAGAAAGGAAAGGAAAGCGAAAGTGAAAGTGAAAGAAAGCACACCCAGTGAGAAGGAAAAGGGGGAAGAATAAGAAACCAAAATGTCTGGATTATGTAGTAAAGAGCCTCTTGGGGAATGACAGTCAAGGCGCTGAGCTGGAAAGATCTGGGTTGGGTGTTGAGTATGCCAGGTAAGGACTGAGGGATGCTGGGAGAACCTGGAGGCCAGGTCTGCTTTGGTATGTAAAATATACACCTAAACCCAATGTCTCAGGGTCTGAAACCAAACACTTAGTAATAATACTGTACTGTTACAATCTTAGACACAAACAGAAATATGTATTTCTGAAATTATGTCCTCTCTCTTAAGTATACACTACATTGTGCGTATCTTTTTCATGCATGCAATAAATATCTAATTTTAATATTTAATTTTTCCTTCCTACCACATTTATAGAAGCATAATAAATACATTCAAACGACAAAACTGGGATGAAGATAAAAGCCTACTCGTCTCTCCACAAATGGTACAATGGTGTTCATGACAGTAGTCTCCAGTATAAGAATACTTACTGTATCTTAGTTTTGAACTATTTTGTGAATTCCTCATTTCTCCACAGAACTGAAGAAGCACGATACAGAGCTGTCTGTGTGTTCATGTTCACAACATCTTTAAAACTTGACAAAACAAAACTTTTCACAAATACAAAATATTTTTAAGAATGCATTAAATAATGTTGGAGTAAATTTTTAACCCAATTTACCAAATCAATCAATTCACAACTCAATGAATTGGTATACATGCTACACGCCTAGATTGGGCAGATCTACCACTACACTACTCTACTCCCATCTATTAGACCCATATGACTTGTGATTTCTCCAAGCCACGTGCTTCAGCTCCATCTTCCTTCCACCTCCTCCTCCTTGTCATCCTCTCCAATCTCCTCCCCCGCCCCACCCCACCCCACCCCACCCCACCCCTCCCCTCCTTCTTGTCCAATCATAGGCCTTAGCCTTTATTTGAAAAGTTAAGGTGGGGAGAAGGTTCACAAGGCTCCTCCTCCTCTACAGTGCTTTCCAGGAGAGGAGAATTAGCATCAAAATACAAGACCAGGACTATCCACAACAAAATAATCTTTAAGTATTTGGTTTAAACAAAAATATTAATGTTAACAAATATCTATAAACACATCACTTTTTTCATGTTGAAATGAAACATTTTATTGAAATTAAGAAATTAAAATGATGATGAAAATCTCTTATTTATTATATATTTTCTTCTGTAGCCATTATCCATTTTTAAGTATAATTAATGCCACATTTTATAATCATGTTCTTATTTGCTTTTGTAATTCTGTAAGTCTGCTTATATTTTATTCTGGGAAATAGTTAATTTGCTTATTATATTTAGGTCCTTTCATGTATGGCTTTTAAGATATCTTATTTTCTGATTATGGCTTTTTATCACAGATGCAGTGCAATGCATATCTTTCTTCCATGCTCTATCAACAACCTAATAGAATAACATAGAATTGTATTTCAAATACTTAATAATTTGAATGGGTAAATGAATTGTTCAGAGACAGATATTAGCTTAGGGAAATATGATTAGCTAGCAGATTGGCTAAGAGTGCTAAAGGTTTTTTAAAAAAGATAAATAAAAGTGACAGAAAATAATTTGTAACATTTATTTTAAAATAGAACTCAGAGGATATATATTTTTTAAATGTTTTAAAATTTTTCATTTTAGAGTTACTTATTTTCAGTCTCCCCCTCCCCAAGTTTCCCACATCTCTCCACTGCAGAGTGGTTGTGAAGAACAATTCAGCAGTATAGTAGTCCAATATTAGGTGAGCCTTTGTTCTTTGAGGATAATTAGAGATTTAACCAATTCATTATCTGACTCTAAAGTAAATGGCATCAAAACATGAGGTAAGAGAGAAGCTCTTTTTTACCCAGGGTCTACGCATTGATTAAAAATATTGCCTTCATTTTAGATTCATTTTCTGTGTATAAGTTGATGCCAAGCCATCACCTAGAAAAGAATGTATGCTAATTTTGCTCACTAGTACAGCATTATATGAAATATTCAAATGGTGTCAATGCCATGTCACTTGTCACTTATGACCCTTTTACAAGCTGAAGTATACCTGTTTCATCACAAGTTTAACAATTGTTTAAGCAACACACACACACACACACACACAATACTACTTGAACAAATTATTTTAGGATTATTATTATTTACTTATTACCTGGTAATTGTGGAATAAAACAATAATAAACATTACTTAGCAAAAACTAAACATTGATGGAAGTTAGCACACAGACCCACAGCCAGATTTTAAGCAGACATTCTAAATTGGAAGTTTCCATCCTGTCCTCCCCTTGAAGTTTGGGGAACTGCGTGGAAGAGGTGAGGAAAGACTGTCAGAGAGGATGGAGGATACCAGGAGAATACGGCCCACAAAATCAACTAAACAAGGCTCACATGGACTCACGAAGACTGATGCAAAGAAGCACAGGCCTGCGTGGGTCTGCACCAGGTTCTCTAGGGATGTATTATGGTTTGTCAGCTTCTCAGGAATTCCTAAAAGTGGGAGCAGGTGTATCTCTGACTCGTTCCCTGAACTTGGGACTCTTTTCTTCCAATTGGGTTGCCTTGTCTAGTCTTGATGGGAGTGAGGGCTTTTGCTTTGTCTTATTGTATCTTGTTTTGTCTTGTTTAGTTGTTATCTCTTGGAGATCTGCTTTTTTCTGAAGGGAAATGGGGGAGGGGGAGTAGAGCTAGAGGAGAGATTAGGTAAGAGGAAGCTGGGAGGAGTGGAGGGTGGGGAAACTGTGGTCTGGATATACTATACAAGAGTCTCTTTTCAACAAAAATGAATGAAGAGGGGACTGTTAATCTGAGAGAGTATTATGAAGCCACACACTGTACTCCTGGTAAAAAGGTTTCCTCGGCTTAATTTAATGTGTAAACTTATTGTTACATTGCAGCAATTGTAAGAAACACAGACACTGAAAAAGCCAAAATTTAGGGAAAAAACAATACTTTTTGTCTCTGAATCTACAAAGTCCATGTTGAGAAGTCTCAACTGTACTGTGTTAGCTGGTGAAATCTGGAGTTGAGTTGTGGAAATTGCTAATATTTTCATTTCTCAAAAGATTTGTGCCAACACATATTAGGCCATTTTTCACTCTTTGAAATTGCCTTTATGCTTAGCCAGAGAAGAAATGAGGCTGAAAATTAATTCACATGGCATTTTAACCAAGAGCCAGTAATTTCTATTCTGCAAGCAAGAGGAGGCCCAATGCGTTAGGAATGATTCTCCCAAAAGCCATTCTGTCAGTTGCCACTCTCAAGTGAACTAATTCATTTCCAATTTAACACATTTCAGTGAAATCCCTGATTTTATTAAAGTTATTGTAGCTAAGCTGCATTTTATTTAATATAGAAGCTACCGTGTTTGACTTTTGGCCAGCCATTATATAATCCCCTTTAATATTTAGCAATTACTCACCATATAAATTTGGCTAATTATTTGTCTTTGTTATTGAAACTAAAATTACCAGATAGATGGTTTCTCTGCTGTCCTGTCATCTTGCAAACTACATTGGTTCTGAGTATGAGAAAAATCCACCCTGCGTACTTTTGAGTCATAGAGGTTGAAATATGCAAGGTGGTACCCAAGTAAGCTACTGCTCCATGCGGTTTGCAGCACCACCATTTCCTCAGAGAGCAAACCTGTCATGTGATTCAGGACATTACTCTTGACTGCCTGGTTTCCAGACTAGGTTTTCAGTTCAGGATAACAACATTTTCGTTAAAGATTTTCAAATATCCTATAATGTAGTGGAAAAAAAATCTAGTTTCTGGGTCTTGTTCATTTAAGTTATGTTATTAGTATTTAATCAATATGAACAAAAATTTTTGCCTATTAAATTGAATTATAATCTAAATCACAGGGGAACCCATCTATTACATACATACATACATACATACATATGTAAACCTATCATATATAATTATAATTTGAGATATTAATTGCTACTTTTGTAATTGAAGTATAAAAATAAAATATTGTTCATCTTCTTAAAGTCTAGATTTTATCTTTTTTAAAATCTTAGTTGCCCTTGCTTTTTTTATGTCAATGACAATTATAAGACATTTTCCTCTTGCGTTTTGCTTTTTAAGGTCAAGTCCTTTTCAGAGGTTGTTGTAAAGGAGCAGAGAAAAGCAATTAAAATTTAGGGGGAAAATAAACAGAAGAAGACTCCCAAAGAAAAGTCCAATTATAAGTTCTGAGCTTTGTATGAACTCTTACCTGCACTCTGGGAAAATGGAATAGCTTTGAGCAAGTGCATTTCGATTGCACGCCTACAGAGACAAATTGTCACCAGACGTCCCAAACTTTACTCAGAAGAACAGCCACCTGCCTGAATGAGACCACATAAGGAAACTCCAGCACAGTATCATGGTGTGTGTACATGTATTCATATATGTGTATTCATGTGTGTATGTGTGTGTGTGTATGTGTGTGTTGTGTGCAAGTGTGTATACCTTTGCAATACAGAAATTCTTCAAGTTTCTTTGTTGCTTGATATTGATCATATTTTCATAAGTGAACTAATATTTCATGCAGTTCAGCAGAGCAAGAGTTCTGTTTCAATTTGTTTCAACAAAGTACAATAATCAAATATTATAGATGATGACTTATTTGGCCATATAAACATAGAAGCCATTCAGAATATGTCAGTTCCACTCCCTATACATCCCCTTACGCTCCATGTTTTATGCACTCTTGAAGTACATAGCACATTTCAGGACGTAGCACAAAATATGAACCCCAGTAAATACTAGCTCAGCACTTTTCTATGAAAGTTGTTAAATCTTATTCCTTCAAAGTCATTTCTAAACTTTGTATGGTAGTTATGACATTGAATGTTGAAAGACTTAGAGGGAAATAAACACTTCACGTAAACTTTATCTAGCACTTTAAAGGTTCTATGTTGATGGTTTCAAGGACAAGGCAGCAAGTTATCCTCCGTCAAGACCTTACGTGAGATCTGGTTCTTGCCCCAACTTACCACTCTCGATTTCCTTCTTAGGGCAAACTTATTTGATCTCCTTATTCTTGGTAGCTTGCAAAATTCATCATTTGATTAGAAATTGGAAAAGTAGTCACATTTACAGACTAAATAATATAGCAGAGGATGAATTTTATTTAATTTTTATAAATAAATCAGAGTGGAGACAGAAAATAAGTAGAAATGGATGCACTGTACAAGAGCATGCACTTCTCGAACATTCGACATGGTTTTACTCATAAAAGATTCTGGTTTGAAGAAAATGACATAATAAACAATACATCTGTCTTACACAGTATCAGGTTTGGCATCTATAGAAACATGAATGTTTGTCAATATTCTATATGTAAACAAATATACCAGACATGCTTTATGCATTAGTTTATCAAAAGTTTACTGAAATTATTAAATGTGTCTCACTCTCATTTAATAGATATGTAAGCTGTGCAACAAAATTCAGAGACCAGTTCAGTATAACTGGTTAAATAAATCAAAGTCCAGATTTGTAAGTACCTAATTGGCTGGCAAATTGAAGCCTTTAACTATGACACTGAACTGAGTGGTCTATATTTTTTTATAAAGACTATTAAAAATACAAGAAGCAGATGATTTCTAAAGTCAATTGGCCAAATTTGGTGGGTAAAGCAATTACAAAGAAATGAACAGTACTTATAGAGCTCTATTTGGGAAAGTATAGTTAAATAAACACCAATAAAGGTGCAAAGAATTCATTGGAACCAAATGAATTGGGAAACACTAATGGAAGAGTTTGGTGTGGAAACAATTCCATTTCTCCTGTTGCTACTGTAGAAGAGGTAGGCTTTATCAATGAATCGAGCTGGTTTTACATTCAGAAAATACCAACATAAAGTTCTCATCATGGAGGATGCAGAATGAAAGCCCTGCCAATGCCTTGAGATCTGAATTCATTATAGCTTAACGTGTTTACCTTTGATTTTAAAAATTGGGCAATAGGTCTGGGCCTGCCAGTGCCCTGAGCAGAACTTGGGCGCAAACTCCTCAGCCAATCCCACAAGACCCAGAGGAAGCTCCACTCTCAGGAGCTCTAACAAGCCCAGGATCACAGGATCACAGAGACAGCTTGACTCTGAGGAGTTCTGACACAACCAGGATCACAGGAAGGACAGGCTCCAGTCAGATTTAGCCAGGGCAAGTAGCACTAGATAAAACCAAATGGTGCTGGACAAGCATAAGAATATAAGCAACATAAACCAAGTTTACTTGGCATCATCAGAACTCAATTCTCCCACCATAGCAAGTCCTGGACACACCATCACACTGGATTCTAAAATCAGTTCTCATGATGATGATACAGGACTCTAAGAAAGACATAATAGTACCCTCAAAGAAATACAGGACAACACAGGTAAACAGATGACCTTAAAGAGGAAACACAAAAATCCCTTAAAGAACTACAGGAAAACATAATCAAACAGGTGAAGGAAATGAGCAAAACCATCCAGAATCTAAAAATGGAAAAAGAAATAATAAAGAAATCAGAAAGAGAGACAACCCTGGAGATACAACACCTAGGAAAGAAATCAGGAGTCATAGATGCAAGCATCACCAAAAGAATACAAGAAATACAAGAGAGAATCTCAGGGTCAGAAGACACCATAGAAAACATTGGCACAACAGTCAAAGAAAATGCAAAAAGCAAAAAGCTCCTAACCCAGAACATCCAAGTAATCCAGGATGCAGTGAGAAGACCAAACCTAAGGATAATAGGTATAGAAGAGAGTGAAGACTTCCAAGGTAATGGGTTAGTAAATACCTTCACAAAATTGTAGAAGAAAACTTCCCTAACCTAAAGAAAGAGATGCCCATGAACATACAAGAAGCCTACAGAACTCCAAATAGACTGGACCAGAAAAGAAATTCCTCCAAACACATAATAATCAAAACACCAAATGCACTAAACAAAGAAAGAATTTTAAAAGCAGTAAAGGAAAAAGGTCAAATAACATATAAAAGCAGGCCTATCAGAATTACACCAGACCTCTGACCAGAGACTATGAAAGCTAGAAGATGTCATACAGACCCTACAAGAACACAAATACCAGCCCAGGCTACTATACCCAGCAAAACTCTCAATTACTATAGATGGAGAAAACAAGATATTCTATGACAAAATCAAATTTACACAATATCTTTCTGCAAATCCAGCCCTACAAAGGATAATAGATGGAAGACACCAACATAAGGAGCAAAACTACACCCTAGAAGAAGCAAGAAGGTAATCTTTCAACAAATCCACACAAATCTAATTCCATCTCTTACAACAAAAACAACAGGAAGTAACAATTACTTTTTCTTAATATCTTAATATGAAAATTAATATTACCAACATATCCTAATCAATTGAAATCCAAAATACTTGTTGATTGTCATCCAATGGTCTCTGTAATTTGGTAATTGGAGAAATAGATCCAATATTGTACAATCCATATACACTTTCAGCTTGTTTGTATGTAACAGTGTCTTGATATATACAACATAATGGCCTTGAAATCTTGCTTCTCCTATCTCAGCCTCTCTACTAGTAGTACTGTTTATTTCATGTTTTCATCCTATACCATGGTTTTCAGAACAGCTTACATATTTCAAAAGTATTTATTCAGCCAAAAGAAACGTAGACAATTAACTTGGGAGGTGGCTTGTAAGAGAACAACAAAGAGTGAGACTGAATGCCTTGCTTGATGGTTGTAACTCTTGTATCAAGTTAGAAGAAGGGGACTTTATAAGTTACTCTTTCTCTGAGATGAATGCTTTTCTTAATTATCACAGCCAATGAACCAGATTCTTACCCTCCAAGCAGAACCATTATTCATTGAAACAGTTGGTGAATGACATTATGGATAGACCATCTTAATATACACACTATTTCTTAAATGTAGGTAACATTTTCTTTGTGGGCTGAGAATAATGTCACTCACTCACGTCAAATAGCTTTGACCATAGCATGAAGTCTGTATCCAAAAATTGTGGCTACAATTCATTCCTTGGCACAGCAGAACTGTCAGCTCTCAACTTAGCTATGATGGAGGTAAAATCCTTTGGTGATGTGACAGTCATTGAAATACAGCCTTTTTACGATGAAATCCAATGTCTAAAAATTGTTCTTATTTTGGGCTTGTACCATTGTAAGAGCCAGATACAAATAAACTACTAAATACAAAACAAACAAAAAACAAACAAAAAGACTTTATATATTTATGTTCATTTAAGAAAATACTAGTAGTGATGTATTAGTTTAATATATACAATTAATATGTTTGGGGTTATTTAAAATTTATATTGAGAAAAACATATGTATTTTCAGTATTGCTGTAGACAAACATCTCCATAAGACTGTTAAATTGATTGTTGTTTTATATCAAACAACTTTTATAATACTCATTTTTATTGTTATAATATTTTATAAATTTTAAACAAATATGACAAAAAAGGTATTGTAGGTATTGAAGGGGGGGGTCTCTGGGAGGAGTTGCCGTACAATTGGAAACAAGACTGTGATTTAATTCTATTTACTTAAAATATGTTTTTAATGTTAACAAATTCAGATAAATTGAAATCATGTATCTTTTCTCATCATAATGCAACAAAACTTAAATCAATAAAAAAAATGGGCAATAGAGAGAGAGCAGAGAATATTATGAATAACAAAAAGTTCAATCGTAGATAGAAGACTCATATAGCATAGTGTATTAGTCAGAGTTCTCTAGAGTCACAGAACTTATGGGTAGTCTCTATATAGTAAAGGAATTTGTTGATGACTTACAGTCTGTAATCCATCTTCTAACAATGGTCAGCAGCAGCTGTGAATGGAAGTCCAAGGATCTAGCAGTTGCTCAGTGCCACAAGGCAAGCAGGTGAAGGAGAGAGTAAATCTTCCTTCTTCCAACGTCCTTATATAGGTCTCCAGGAGAAGGTGTGGCCCAGATTAAAGGTGTGTACCACCACACCTTTAATCCCAGATGTCTTTAAACTCCGAGGTCTTCCTGTCTTGTTTGTTTGTTTGTTTGTTTGTTTTTGTTTTTTGAGACTGGGTTTCTCTGTATAGCCCTGGCTGTCCTGGAACTCACTCTGAGGACCAGGCTGGCCTCAAATTCAGAAATCCACCTGCCTCTGCTTCCCAAGTGCTGGGATTAAAGGCAAAAGGCATGGGGCACCCTGCCCAGCGAGATCCTCCTGTCTTAATCTTCTGGAATTCATAGCCACTATCCCCCTAAATCTCCTTGCCAAGACCCAGGTCAGAAACTTGTATCTCTCAGCCTCTGGATTAGGATCACAGGTGAGCCTTCCAATTCTGGATTGTAGTTCCTGCCAGATATAGTCAAGTTGACAACCAGGACTAGCCACTCTACATAGTTATCAGCGATGTGATATCCATATCCAGTGCCAGGAAACCCAGCAGCAACTCAGAGCTCTCCATTTGTAGACGTGCCATAAAACAAACCAGCATGAGTTGTGCAAAGCAAATGAACAATCACAAATGACAGCTGGCTGGTGACTGGAGGAACACATCTGTATGATCCCACTCATGGCTTAGGATGTGGTAGTGTTTTGAAATTCCTTTAAAGTCATCACCAGTGGGTTTTGTTGTTGTTGTTGTTGTTGTTGTTGTTGTTGTTTCAGTGTCTGGAATTATTAGATTATAAAATCATACTCTAAAAGTAGTTTTTTCATTACAAAGTCTATCTAAAGGTAAGCCAAGGTCAATTTCTATCAAAAATGAAGGTAAATGAGGCTCTGCTCCTTTCTTTTTTATGTGTTCTAGTGCTTCTTTTTCACTATATAATACTTTTCTGAAACACACAATTTTTATGTTTTGCTTTGTTTGGTTTTGTTTTGTTTGGTGATTGGAACAGTAATTCAGAGTCATCTCTAAAGTAGGAATCATCTCAGGGAGACTTCAGTCCTTTCTTGATAATTCTATGCATTTCCACTTTCCAGTAAAAAATAGAGGTCTCCTCAAAGCTGAAGAAAATGGACAAGAGAAAAAAAAATCATTTACTTCAAACCAGTGATTTGGATCATGTTTCCTACAGAAACCTCTTTTTGAGTGAATCCAAAGCAATCTAATTGCAATATTATGTCATATGTTATTGTCTTTGAATCTGTTTCTACCAAGTCTCAAATGTTAATATTTATACCATTTAAATTTCACACGCTCATATTCTTGGTTTTCTGTGAGATGATGAATTTACAGCTGCCTTCAGAACCTTCAGGATCGTGTAAGTGATACAATCTGCAGCAGAGTTGCTTGTCTAGAATCTTCAAGTCATTGTTCAGTTGAAGTTTTGTTAAAATAGAAAGCATAGCATTCCAAGTGTCCTGCTATTAGATCAGTATGATGAAGACAGGAAGTGGAGTGTGCTGTGGTAGTTCACTGGTGTGGACTCCTGGCACAGAGAAATACTCGAATGCTGGAGTGAAGAGGTTGCCTAACCAATACGGTGAAGGATGGAGAACAAGTTTTCCTCTGAGATAACACCACTGATATGTTTATCCAGCTGGCATTACCTAATCCAAAATGGTCAATGTATCCAATACATATGTATATATGAGAAATAATAAATGGAACAAATGGATTTATTAGTATATCCCTACATGCATATATATATATATATATATATATATATATATATACAAACACACATATACAAATATAATTAGATTTATATTCCAATTGATATTATATATTTTATACTGTTGTAAGTTAAAACTTTTGGTGTAAGGAAGTTTAATAATTCTGTTAAGATTATACATAAAATATATAGTATATATTATTATATATGCTATAAGAAGTCATGAATCCAAGAATGAGTGGATGTGAGGGAAGAAGAAGCTATACAGAGAAGAAATGGAGGCAGAAATGAATCACAAGAAAGTCTACAAAAAAAAAAAGAAAATCATTGGCTATAGAAATAATGGTAAAATGAATGTACATGTCCCCTTATCATGGACATGGGTATGTGTAGAAAGAAGAGTGAATCATCATAAAGAAATAATTGCATAAAATAAAGGGCTGAGCATTATGAACTGCTAAACTGCAGAAAATAAAAAGGAGTAATAAAACTGACAAATTTCAGTGAAAATTGACATTTAATTTGGTTTAATTTTGTTTTGTTTGGGTTTTATTTCCTCAGATTAAAAATGTTAGAGAGTCATAGTTTTATGTACTACACTATTAAAGACAAATTCAATTATTCATATAACAGTGGTTGACTTTTCACATAACCTGACATTTGTATACCAGTGCATAAGTATGTTGCTTCAGTAGATGAACCAAATAGAAATGCTGAATGATACAAATATGTGTCTTTTTAGCTCTCCCATTGTTTCTTCCTTTGGCATTATTTCAAAATGATAATCCATTCTTGTCAAAGTTCAGGAAATAGATATGCAGTCTTTTTCTGATTTGTATATTGAAGTAAAAATTTGATATAACCTCATTTTAAGGAATTTACTATGCAAGTGTAATAATGTGAGTGTAGACATGGGTTTGCCTACTATCTTTATAAACATGCATTTCTAAGTGGAAATTACACAGTCTTAGAGAGAGAGAGAAACTGTTCAGCATGAGAAATTCCTCTGCTCAAATGCTGGGCCTGCCTGCACCTTCCTTCAACCACTGCAATTCTTTCAAGGTCTAGTACTTGCTTATTAACTGAGCTGCCAATCTTAGTGCAATAACAGTACCTAGCAAAACATCTCTCATGCAGTAGGGATATAAACTCTAGTTTGAATTAACTGATAATTCAATTCTCATCTTAATTAGATAGCTTGGTAGACATTGGAAAAAGACTCTGAGTAATCTAAACAATGCATTTATGACTATATAGCTTTATTTCAGGTATATGTGCAGGTCATATCTAAGCATAGAGACCATTGGACAAGCCATCCCCAGCAAGTAGTATAAATGGTGAAACCTCAAGGGAAAATGATGTGTTTATACAGTTCAATATAGTGTATTATTTTCAAATGCCTCTTAACAATCATCAGATATGACAATCATTATAACCAATGATATCCTTCTTTATTTAACTACATATTATCTTTCATCATGCCCAACCTTTGACAGTTACCATCACCCTAATTTTATACTGGGTTATAAACCTAATCATGCTAATGATATACTTTTATAAGTTAAAAAGCATAATGTAAGAAAGTTTAATGTATCTGTTGTTGTTGTCTTAAATCTTCATATCAGCACTGGGGGATGGACTTTAGAAGGAATATTTTGTGGATAAGTAATGGAGGCCATACATTCCCTGTGATTTCTTTTTCATTAAACCACTTAAATGTTCTCTAATTCTTTGCCTTGGTATTGTCCAGACATGGTAGTGGCCCCATCAAAGGTTTACCCGTGAGGTTTTCATGGTAATGGGTGCTTAGCTCAGTCTTCACCATCAGTTGGAACATGTTAAATAAGAAGCATGCGTGCATTTCTGACCATCATTTGTCCAAGTAAATACCATGTGACCATTCCCCTAACCCTCTAAGCATCGCACATTCATGTTAAGTCCAGGCTGTAATTGTGGGCATGATAAGGAGCTTTGATTTTTCCTTTCCCCCCAACACATGATTCCCATCACAAGCCCCACAAAGGGCATCATGTAAATTCCTGAGGCTGAGCATTGTGCTTGCTTCCACTGAAACGCAGAGACCTCTCATGAGTGATAATGTTTCATTTTGGTGAACTGCAGAGTCAATCAGGTTATCTTCTGGGTGAAGTTCCCAGGTCTTATACAAACAGAGTTGGTTTCCAACTAAAGTAGTCCAAAAGTTTTGTTTTGTTTTGTTTTTCCTGCCAAAAACATATTTCCTACAAATTAAGTCAAGATTTTTAACATATTGATTTTCTTTTTTTTCTTTCTTCTTGCTTTATTTTTTTTAATTTTGATTTTCTTGCCAAAACCCAAACACATTCTTTTTGCACTGTTCATGTAGTAAGGGTGGAGAATTCTGTTATCTCTGTCTCCAGTGGCTTATTGCTACTGTGGTAGGAGACATTCTGTTGTTTTGCAGCTACTAGGAATACGTGACCTCACTTTTCACAAACACTTGTCTTTAATATTCCGTTCCTTGGTCAAATGAAGGTTCCAGTGTTTCAAGTAGTAACTATATTAATGCTAGGATAGACTTGTCTGTTAGTTAAGTAAGTTTGCTTCAGGATATAATGTCAGATGCAAATGTTACTGAGGTAAAGGTGTAGGGCTACAACCATAAGGAAGCTGGCATAAAATAGCATTCAGACCATCCACTGAAAAGAGCCATAAGTCTGTTTGGAACCATTGAAAAGTAAAACTGAAAGTCCCAAGTTGAAAAAGACAGACTTCAACGGTGTCAACTTTAAAAGAGGTGTTCTAATTTAAATATCAACACTGGGGAGAGCTGTCTTTTTGCATGACTGCTTCTACAAATACTATGGCACTGCATTTTCTTTCTTCTTGTGGTTCTGTGTTGTTCTTCTTTAGTTCTACTCCCAAAGATTCTTTGATCAGGTAAAATGTGTATGCAGTCTGTTTGGAACTGTGGTTTTATAGTTTCAATTTGATGGAGTAATAGAAAAGAGAGGGTGGAGTAGAAAGGAAGTGGACTTTTTCTTCAATAATCTCACGACATTTAGTGTGTACTTCTAACTCTGAGTAGCTTACATCTTTCCTAGATTTTATGCATTTTACCATAATTAGAGGTATACATATGTATATATACCAAGAATATATATATGCATATATATATTCTTCTTTATCATATATGAGTTCCCTGTACACTATTAGTTTAAGGATGAGGTCAATATCATATCAATAGCTTATAATAGGAATGGTATATAGGTGTCTCCCAGAAGAGAAGCGAGGTGACATATCTAAAGAAGAATGAAGGAAGGAAGGAAGGAACACATTTTCACATTTATCCCAGATCTCCTTTCTATTACAAGGAACACTGCATTGTAATGCATTCTATTACAACGATGTATTTAATATATAATGCATTCTCTATGTGCAGTTATAAAGTAATTGACAGTCATTTTAATACATCAGATCCACATTATGTGTCACATAACAGCTGATTTGGGACTGTGAACAGTGTGAGGATCTACAGCAACAGGGAAAATTCTGTATTCAAAGGGAGAGCAAAACATTTCACATACTTCTCTTTGGCAGATGTAAACATGAAAACATGTAGAATATTTGTTTAAATTAATAAAGTCCCACCAACAAAAATTCTTATTCTATCATCCATTTTAATTTTTAAAACTCAACTGATATATGTATATATTATATTACGTAATATATTGTGTATTATATATTTAAAACACACATATATTTGTTTTTAAATCTGTTACATATATTTTCTCAGATATTATTTTTATGCTAATGCATTCAGCATCCTTTCTTCTAGCTTTTGTATAATAAATAGTACATGGTTGTTGTCTCTAATTACTCCATTCTTCAATAACTCACCAGAGTTCTTTGTTCTTATTTAATTAAATGCTGACCATTAAACACCTTTCCTGCATTCTTCCCTTCTGCTTTATTTCTACCCAGGCTCTAAAATCATGATTCAATGCTCTATTTATATTAACTTAAGGTTCTGACATTCCCCTACACTGGGACATAGAATCTGCACAGGGCCAAGGGCTTCTCCTTCCGTTGATGACCGACTTGGCCATCCTCTACTATACATATGCTGCCAGAGCCATCAGTCCCACCATGTGTACTCCGTGGTTGGTGCTTTAGCCCCTGGGAGCTCTGAGGGTACTAGTTAGTTCATATTGTTGTTCGTCCTAAGGGGCTGCAAACCCTTCAGCTCCTTCGGTCCTTTCTCTAGCTCCTTGAGTCCTTTCTCTAGCTCCTTCATTGGGGACCCTGTACTCAGTTCAATGGATGGCTGGAGAGGGTGGGGTGGCGAGCAGGAGGAGAGGGGAGGGAACAGGGGTTTGTTCTTGTTGTTGTTTTTTGGTTTTTGGTTTTTGGTTTTTTTTTTTGAGGGGAAACTGGGAAAGGAGAAATCATATGACATGTAAATAAAGAAAATATCTAATTAAAAAAGGTTCATTCTTAAAATTCTCTATATATGAGTACTCTTGTGCAGTGTGTATCTTTCTTTCTCTGGATGAATTCAATCAATAGAATTTTATTTTATTTTTGCTGGGAAATATTATCTAATTGTGAATGTATCCCGCATTTCCTTTGATTATCAGTTGATAATTGTTTCCATTTCCCATTTATTGGGAGTAGTGTTGCAACAAACATGGCTTTGTAGATGGACTGATTATTTTTTTCTTTATATTTACCCTCTGTCACTCTGTTCCTCTGTATAGTAGTTGGACTGCTGAATTGTCTGGTAGTAGTGTTTGCAGTTTTTTAAAGGAAGCTTCATATTTTGTCCATAGTGGCTGTACTAATTTTCATTCCTATCGATATCGTGCAAAGGTTCTCTTTCCACAATGTTTCAGCCAAGACTTGTTATCTTTGGCTTTTGGGTAATAGTTTCTCTTATGTAAATGAGGTTATATTTGTGTTTTGGTTTCTGGTGGTGCGCGGTGAATCCATACATAGTCCTACACATCCTACAGTTGCTCACGTAATATATTATTACCTCAGTAATTTAAGGCTCCAGAGACAATCTCCATTTAGGTTTTATAGAGAACTTTTATATATTTCCTAGCTGTGGTTATAACAAAAACTGTTAGATGTTTTTGGAAACTTGACTAATTTTAGGTTCTCTTAGAGGCCATGATGAAAGGACAAAGGAACCATTAGCTCCTTGTTCATTAGTGGATTTGGCAAGGCCCAGTCTGAGGTTGAGGGCAGTGCCTCAAAGGAGTCAAGATTATAGTTTCTGGGGATCTGCCTCTCCTTCTTGGGCTGTGCTTATCAGTCCTAAGGCACACTTTAGGACACACCTACCTTACTGTGTCTGAGGTATCCTGTGTTCTCATTGTCTGGTTTAGCTCTCTGTTGACTTGACCTATCCTGATCCCTGCATGGATAGCCCAGTTATGAAGCAAATTCTTGACTTTGAAAATTACTGCAATGGTTGAACAAATGGGGGAAGGCAGCCCCAGCATCTGAGCCAAGGAGTTTTCCATGTGTTCACCTTCTTTATTTCTCTTCCCTGATTCTCCCACTTAACACCTTACTATTTGGGAGCTTTATTTTTGTGGGTTCTGGTCAAGATGTGTTACTAGAACTAAGGTTCTGATACTCATAAGAAAGTAAAATGGAAAGACAGGGGTTGGGCTAGGAGAAGGGGCCTATTGTTTATAAAACTCTGGGTTAGAATTTGTAAACAAAAGATTCCTATATCGTAATGTTATTATGTATTTTTATTCTTCTAAGTGGTATCAGCACAATGCATGCTGAACACAATAGCATGCTTTTAAGATAGTTTTCAGATAATACTTTTTAATGAGGGAAAGGCATGCAAGACACAAGAGTTACTCCTGAGGACATTAAACATTTAAAAAAAAAAAAACATTAAGAACATTAAAAAGTTTTTCAGAAGTTTCCCAGAAAAGATATACAAAATGGTCACTTTTTACCATGTCATATAGTGCCTATGAATGTGACAGCCAGACGGTAGAGAAACAGGTTTGAATCTTGCCAAGATCTGAGACAGTTTGAATAAATCTATTAAGAAAATATTAAGCCTATTTATTTTATCCACCAAATATCATACAAGTTCATTTACTGCACCAATTGATTGAGTATTGATGGGAATGAAAAATTAGTCTGTAAGAATATAGATGTAAAAATCCCATTGGTAGTTCAAGGATATGACAATATGTTTTAAATCTGCTACTTGCAAGCTAATAGTTACACTTCTTTTTCTTTTCTTTCTTTTTTGTTTTTGTTTTGTTTTGTTTTTGTTTTTGTTTTTTTGAGACACGGTTTCTCTACATAGCCCTGGCTGTCCTGGAACTCACTCTGTAGACCAGGCTGGCCAGGAACTTAGAAATCCATCTGCCTCTGCCTTCCAAGTGCTGAGATTAAAGGCTTGTGCCACAACTGCCCGGCACGTTTTTTTTTTTCTTCTGTTCATACATTTCTTCCTCTGAAGGAGAGGTTTTATTTTGAACACTATATTGTCTCAAACTAAAATACGCTTCTGAGCTCAAGAAGCACAATGCTTTCAGCTTTGTAGAAAGCAACGATTTCCATAGAAAGATTTGAAACTGGGAGATCAGTTAGAAGGACAGACCCCATGTTTGTGGTAGATTTTCATGCTGATTCTGAACAGAGTGTCAGCATCTCTTCTCTGATGGTATGATATATGACTTTTCCAAATTTACATTGTATTTTCAGAAAGAAGTACTGGAAGGTTTTACAGTTCATCTTCATAATAAAACTGTAGCCTCTCATGTAATGGAATAAAAAGAATTTTAAAAAGAGATTATATTTTAATTTTCATTATTGGTTATTTATAATTTTCAGTTCAGTAATATTTGTATTCTTTGACAGTTTCCTATGTTTATAAAATGAATGTTAATCAGATACATATACCAATCCATTGATACCTTCTTAAAACTCTTCCCAGTGCTCCATGCCTATCTCTTCTGTAAGTAACCTTGTGTCTTTTCATTTTATTGCTTTTGTTTTTAGTTACCCCTTGAGATCAACTAGTGTTCTTGTATGCATGTGACATTGTGACTGTTCACTGGGGCATAAGCAATCTGTCAAGGCCCACATCTCCCAAAGACAGTGTCTCTCTCTCCCTCAGCAAACAACAACTGCCATAGATTCTCTGACATCGACATATACTTATAATCCTTTCCCTCAACCATGCTGGAACTTCTCTGGTTTGATATTGTGCAGATTGTGTGCAGGTAACCATAGCCCCTATGTGTTGATGTGCCACGCACACTCGTCTATGCCAGTCACGTCTGTAGTATCGGGCTTAAAAACCTGATCAAGGGCAAGAGGCATTAAGGACCCAAAAGGGTGCCTGTGACTCCGGGGTATACAAGTAGTCGCTGGTATCTCCTAACATAGACGTGTTCCAGATCAGTCTTTCCAATCATCAACACGCCCTCATATTTAGGCATAAAGGTACCCCAAGAAATGATTTGTTTATCGCTAAGATTGGGCATTGTTTCCTGGCCAGCACGATGTTCCCAATTTATCCTAATTCAATTCCAAGCTATCCTTAGCTTAGAATTTCTCTCAAGGAATCTGCCTGTCAGACAGGTTTTGTCCTCAGAGTTACAACAGGGGTCAGACTCATTCCTCATTCCTTAGGGCAGCCTCACAATAGTCAGAACTGTTTTACATACTAGAAACTCAAGGACATTAGCTAGAACGGTTAGGTCAGAACTTCCAGGTGCGTGCCTCCAGCCAGGAAGACTCAGAGAATTAACAGGAAATGCCAGATCGGACTATCCTAGTCTTACCTCCAGCAGAATCAGGGAATTAGTATAGGAATACCAAATTAGCCCCATGGGGAGGGCACCATTGCTCTCTTCCGCCTGCTTCACATCTGGCTACCTACCTACCGACCTTGTGTAGTGGTCACTTGCCTACATGACTTTAGTCCTGCTCTCTGATTCTTTTGACCCCAGCCCATCTACGTGACTCTTGTGATTTGCTCTGTTTCCTGTATACCATATAAGCCTGCTTCTCACTTTGTGCTCTCTCTTGGATTCTCTCTTGGACTCTCTTGGACTTCTTGGACAAAGACTCGAACTAGAACTTAGGCCACAGTCCCCCGGGCCCAGCTTGGGCCTGGGGGAAGGAGGGGGAGGGATGCAGTGCCTATCCAGAGGAGATGGCTGTTGCTTTAGTTTCAGTGTGTTTCAGGTAGCCTTAAATATACTTTAATTACTAAGCCTCCAGATTTATCATTTCTCTTTTGCAATGACTGTAAAAGTCTGATGCCATTTTTAAGACATACATTCAGATCCTATACTTCATGTGTCATCTCTGCCATCATTTCTTCGCCTACGCCTCGTCGACCTGACTAGGACCCTGTTTTTCCTGTGGGTTGAGGGAGGCCCAGATTGGCCGGCCTGCAGCATTGATGTAAGCAACAGCTATGTTGAGAACAGAAATCAATATTTCAAAGCTTTCCCTCCCATCTCTAGTTCTTACATCAGTCTTGTTTCATCAACTTTCCGTGATGGTGGGTGGTTGGTGCAGTTGATATACTCTTAGTTAAGCACACAGAGTTATTTATATTTTGTACTTTGACCAGGTATGAATCTCTGCACCCAGCCAAAAGGAGCTTCCCAGAGCAGGTTGAGTGAAGCACAAATGTCTGGGTATAAAACACCTAATAGTTAAGTTGGCAGTATAATTATTTAGCAATGCTCCCTTTCATAACTCTATGATCTCTACAATCGTAGACTGTGTATCACTTTTACAGTACAGTATCAGGCATGAAACCCATCCTACAGAGATAGCCTCATATCCAATTTTAAAGAGGTTAGTTGGTTACCCATAGTCATCATACTAATGTTGCAGCTCTGGGTACATCTTTGACATGAGCTCAGTATTGAAGCAGGAATACTGGTTATTCAGCACTAATTAAGACTATGGATTTCTTTTCTTCCACAGCATCCTGCATTCCACATCTTGGCCCTATGTAACATAGATATCTAGGAGAGTCATGTGGCCAGTTTAAGATTGATGTCTCTATTATATACATCCAAATTTATTAGTTTCTTTAGCAATAATGTCTTGCCAGCTATTTATGGTGGACAATGAAGAGCAATGACAATAGCCTATACTCTTCACAGAGGCAGGGGAGAGTCATCATATGTACATACATACTTACATAGTATATACATACATACAATTTGGATGGATAGAGCATTTGGGTAGATCTGGGGGGAAAAATTGGAGATGAAGAATAACAATGATCCAAAAGCATTTTAGGAAATTCTTGAAGAGTTATAATTTTTTAATGTATTATGAAGGGACAACCACACTGCCTTTTCCCACCCCATGTATGATAGATACCCCATGCACTGACCTCACTATCATCTCTGCCAGTAGGCTTGTCCAAACCACTCAACTTAACCCTTTATTCATTGAAATTGACAGTGCACACCGACGGCATTTATTATTTTGCATTTAGACAAAGATATACTGCGATTGTATCAATCAGGAGCCAGGCTGGCCATGAAAGCGTTTTAAGAATGGTGAGCTTCCCCTTTTGTCCTGTGGACGTGAATGATGAAGTGTGTGATGCTAAAACTCTATCACAGGATCGTCAAACCAGTGCACTTAGAGGAGTCAGCATCGCGATAGAAGTAAAATACTGAAACTAAAACAAAGTACTGGAAAGGGTCTAATGTCTTATAGTATTGCCAATTTTTTTATTTAAACCAGGTACATCCTACCTCTTTAAATATTTCAAGCACTTGTGTTGATATAATCATTTCCTTTACTTTAATTGAAGTTTTTGCTAAGTTATTTTAAAGAATGGGATATTTGCAAGTAAAAAATATTTTTCTTGCACTCAAGTTTGTTAAACAAGTCTTCAAACTTTTTGTCTATCCTAAAGAGAATTTTAATAGAGCTGACAGGCTGTAAATTCTTTCCAATTTAGAAATAAAGGTGAGTGGGATGGGATTCCAAGCTGGTTAGAAAAACAGGGGCAAGATAAGCTCATAAAGCCAGGTTGTAGGAGTTTTATGCAGCCTGAGAGAGGATATGAACTTCACAGGAAGGAGGACGATCTTTTTTTTTCCTGATTGTGCTAATAGATCCTTTAGTAGCTACTGCACTAAATAAAGGGATTAATTGTGGGTTACATTAGTGGTTATATTTGTTCCTGTTGATGCTGTTCTGTTTGCAGCTTAACCATCTATGACCTTGTGGAAGGATAGCGAAGAGCTGGCGTTTTATGTCCTTAGAGTAGAATGTTCTTTCTCTCAGATTCTACTCTGGCTAGCTTGCGTGGCTCCAGTAGGGTTGGTTCCCAGGCCCTCCGCTTTATTTCCACTGGCTGCGTTGATTTGTAGACTGTGGGAAAGTGTGCAGCATCATAACAGTGAAGTGACCTCTGAGCAGAGAGCAGGGAGCAAACACCAGGGAGGACAGCAGGACACAGTGTAAGCACATGACCTATTTGTGAGACTCATCCTTCTGGTGGGCAGATGAAATTAACGTAGATGCTGAATCTGTGCAGACAAAGCTAGATGGGTATGTGTGTGGAGGAGAGTATTTTTCATCCAGCAATATTAGATGATGGTATAAACTATAAAAGAGTCGGGTTTCAGAGCATGCTGTCTTAAATGTAGAGATCAGAGTCTCCCAATATGTCACTCATGGAATAGTGTTTCTTGATATTAATAGATATTACATTAGAAGAAACTGAGAAAGGGTGTTCTGGTTAAATTAATTCAGAAAAGAAATACAAACAGAATAGGAATGTCCTCACTGTCAGGGCACATACAAATTTGAGTCTGTTTTGCTACTGTGAAAGCCTGTGTGATTTCAGATCAGAGGAGGATGGTGTTTCACTAGCGGTGAGTACTGATGCTCTCCGTGGTAACCGTTGTATTGTGGGAAGGACCTGGAGGTGGTACAAAGTTTCTTGTCCAAAAGAGCACACTGGTGCAGTTCCCATCTGGGTTTGGGCTTGCATAGAAACTTCTGGAGGGCTTAGGGACTAGGCAGATTCACTAGCAATGCACAGACATTCTCTTCCCTACAAAGCCTGGACCTGAAGAGATGGTATAGGGAAAGGAGCCAGTCCAAGCATGTGAATGTGACTCCATGCTGGGCATCAGGGCGAAGGAGAATTGTAAGGATGAGGGACCTGGGGCTGATCCAGTAAGACAGCCTGTAGATTTGGTGCCTGGCTACACCTGCCAGTGGAGCTCAAGTTTTTTCATTTATTAAAATTCAATTTTTATTATTATAAAAAATACTAGGTTTCCTTAAGAGATCTCATCCACTGCTTGTTTTGGTTGATTTTATAGAGAATGAAATAGCCGTCTTTCTCCTATAGTAACTTATTCTATTCCAGGTGTCTTAGTAATATTCTGGCTTCTGAATAAATACTTTTTGGTCTTAGTTTCTTCTTCAGTGCTCTGGTTATTGTGGTTCTAGAACTGAAGACATAGCTTGACATCTCCCTGAGGGACAGATGGCGAACCCATTCTTAATCACTTGTGAGCCGAGTTTAAGTTATAATCATTACATGACTGTGCAGGATCTGTGCACACTGTTTCAGGCTCTAGGAGTCCATCGAGAACTCATGTCGTTTTTAGAGTAGTGGTTCTCAACCTGTGGGTGGTGAACCTTTTGGAGGGGTCCTATATCAGATACCTTGCATATCCTATATTTACATTATGACTCATAACAGTAGCAAAAGTACAGTTATGTAGACGCAACAAAATATTTTAACAGCTGGGCATCACCATGACATGAGGAACTGTATTAAAGTGTCTCAGCATTAGGAAGGTTGAGAACCGCTGGTAAAGAGCATCTTGCCTTCTTGCTGTCTTTCATCTGCCCTATGTTCATTGGCCCTTACTATGTTCTTTACCTTCTTCTCTGCCAGTTCATTGAACCCAGAGGGGAGGAATTTGGTGGAAACATCCCTTTTAGGGCTCAGTGTTCCAAGGTCCATCATTCTCTGCGTGGTTTCTGGCTGTGGGTCTCTGTGTTTGTTTTCATCCACTGCAGGAGGACGCTTCCCTGTATAGAAGGCATTCAGTAGTCAGCATAATCACCAATGTAGAGAAAAAACTCAGAAGTCCCACTGTTGTTTTAAATGTTTTCTGATAATGATTCCCATCTTTCTTGAAACCTCTGTTTGCGTTTTCCTCTAGAATATACACAAAAGGAAAGACATAAAGCCCTACAGATTTTAGTCTTCCCTTATTCATCTTCCTGCTCCTTTTCAGATTTTCTTACACTTAAATTGGCTAAAAGATACTATGAGTGTCATCAAATTTGGGATAATTTCAAGTTTTTTGATAGATGAGTTCTACAGAGTACATACACTCAAATATTTTTCGTAGGGCTAAGATAAAGTAAATAAAAACACGGTGACAAGAGCTGCCCACTTCACACACACTTAACAAGGACTCGACTCCTGATTGGAATTCTACACTGTAGGTAAAATGGTACCTGAGCTCACTTCTGAATCAGCCAAGCGCTGAAACCTTGCTGAGCTATAATTAGACAGATAATAAAATGGGGCTCCTATCAAATTTTTCACACACTTTAACACACCTGACAGTCTATCCAAAGGAAGTGTCTCTCAAGACAGACTTGCCATGGATGCCTGGGTTTGCCAAACCACCAGAGCGTGAAATCAATCCAGCTTATCAGCATCCAGCCCATGGCAGCATGCTTCTGGGAGCCAGAGTCCATGGCTCAGAGCTTTCTTTGGCTGTGCTCAAAATGAAGACAAAGATTGTGCACATCAATTTCACTTAATTAGCTTTTTACATGACTTTCATTTCTCTTATGTAGGCTAATTAGCGACATGCTAGGAAATCAGCCCCTCCCCCACTCTGGAGGGTTCACAGGCATTTTTGCATTCACACTCACTAAAATCAGCATCCTTAACTTCACATGGCTCAGGCTGGAGGGTAGTTCCCCATTGAGATACAGTTGCTGTACTATTAATTTTGTTCTTTACTTTCCTCTCTCT
>JADRCD010201670.1:90874-117782 GCA_019843815.1 Montemys delectorum
CAAATACCATTGTACAATATATCTGGTACCCTGCAGTCAAGATCTTCTTTCACTTGAAACTATTAAAAGAATTCAGGAAACCAAATCCAAAGGACTATTGTTTTCTATATTTAAACCTCTGTCCTTGTTTCAAACTTCTGTATACAAGTTAAGGAGGATTTTGCTGGAATGCATTCAAAGAGCTCAAGCCAGAAACAAGAAATCCCAAACAGGGAATTCTTAGTAAGTTTCCAGATAGCTTTACAGTTTGAGTAGAACAAGTTTGAAATGGGTGTTTT
This sequence comes from Montemys delectorum, assembly GCA_019843815.1. NCBI lineage: Eukaryota > Metazoa > Chordata > Mammalia > Rodentia > Muridae > Montemys > Montemys delectorum. The sequence continues at coordinate 91,153 of JADRCD010201670.1, forward strand.
AAACATTTCAATTCAGTTCACTTAGTTTCAACAAACACAGGAAGGCATTGCTTTATAACATGGGAACAAAAACAAAAGATGAAATTTTGTTGTCCAAGGAATTGGGAATCACTTGATTTAGGTGAGTATACAGAAAAAAAAATGTGTATAGCAAATCCTAAGTATTTTGTCTCCGACACTATTGGGTGTGATTTATAGTGATATTAACTTGGTTCTACAGGAGGTCACCATTCCCATAATTATCAAGTTATCACTATAGAATACAATTATATAATATATAGTATTATATAATTTTATATAAATGTTATATAATTAGAAACATGCTAATCCCGAGTTGAGGCATTAATAAAGGAAAGTAATGGGTAAAGAGAAGATGGAGTAGGGAGACTGTGTGAGAAGAACTATATTAGACTTTATTCAGACTCTGTTGTGTGCAGAAGAAATTTCACCTGTCCCAGGAGCCCATGAGACATTGTATCAATAGTCAGTAAATGTGTATCAGTTAATTGATTGGTAAGTTATGAATGAATAAAACAACATAACCCTAGGATTTAATACATGACATAATAGAGAGAGAGGAGTGGCAACCCTGTGACCTTATTGTCTCAATAAAACTTTGGTGTAGCCATTAGGAGCGCATTATTTCTGTTTCTTTGTTCAGTAGCAGAAACTTATTTAGTTTGCATTTACACTGACATTAGACTTATGTTTCGTAGATTCATCGGGATTGGGTATTGATATACTATTTTCATTAACAAAGATATTTGATATTAGCATTTTCCTTTCTCTGATGTGTTTGTTCCTATCCTTATATTTTTTTATTTTTTTATTTTTTTTTTTAGAAGTGAACCCTACCCGCATCCCTGCTCTCTCATCCTGATTCCCGGGCCTGAAGACAGATTAGTCTGTGTGCATGAAGTTTGTGTATGTGTGTGTGTACATGTGTACTTACGAATGTGCCTGTGTGTGTGTGCATGTGTATGCGTGAGTTTGTGTGTATGTGTGTGTGTGTGTGTGTGTGTGTGTCTGTGTGTGTGTGTGTGTGTCATGGAGGAGCACATCCATTGCTTTAACTCACCATGTCCCTTCCAGCATTTGTTGTCTATTGTTCTATTGCTCCATTGATCATGGCTGTTCTGAGTAAAGGAAGTTTAAATCTCAAAATTGCTTTGTTTTGCATTTCCATAATTGCTAGTGATGAACATTTTTGAGATACTTTTAGTCGTTCTCTACGAAAGGGATTTTTTTTTTTTTTGGACTCTTGGTTTTTGAGTTCTTTGTATATTCTGGATATTAAGCTTTAGTCAGTTGTATAGTGACAACGATTCTCTCCCATTTTATGACCTTCCTCTTCATCCATTTGCCTGTTTCTTTTGCTTTGCAGAAGCTTTTTAGTTTCGTGATGTCCCCTTGTTTATTGTTGGCCTTAGTTTTGGGACATACCAAGTTCTATTCAGGAAGTCCTGTCCCACACCTGTATTTGGTACTGACTATGTTTTCCTCCGGTAGATTCAGCATTTCAGGTTTCACATTAGACCTTTGATAGGTTTTGATTCAGTTTCCTATTGTGAAAGTTCAGTATTTTGATGAATTGCATTGACTTCCCAGATTGCTTTGAGCAGTGTACTTGTTTGGAATTATTCTGATTCATGAGCAAGGTATATCTTTGTTTTTCTTTGTGTCTTGAGCAATTTATTTCAATAGTATTCTGTCATTTTCATTGCCAAGGTACCTCGCTGCCTTGCTTAAATTTTGTTATTAAATGTTTATTCCTTCTGTAACTAATATAAATCAAATTGCTTTCTCAATTTCTTTCACAGAAAGGTCATTTTTCATCCCTAGAATTGCTACTAATTCAGGTTGAATTTGTATCTTGTAACTTCACTTATATTTGTTTATAAGATAAATAGGTTTTGCTTGAGTGTATTGGGGTTTTATATGTTTAAAATTATGTAATCTCCACACATGAATAACTAAACATTTTCTTTTCTAATCTGGATGTCTTGGCAATATATTTCTTACTTATTCTTTATTTATTCTTAGATTTTTATAATTTATTTCTTCCTAAGCAATATGGACTTGAGGTGTTTCTTTTTGTGTCCTTGAGGCATGCTCATGGGCTGCTTGAGATCATTTTCCTTTTTGATGCATGCATTTATTGCTCTGTACATTACGCTTAGCTTTGCTTCTGCTTCTTTACAACTTTTGATACATCGTATTATTTTCGTGTGTGATTAGAAACTTTAAACTTTATTTAAAATATATTTAATTGCTCAATGTTCATTTCAAAGTGAATTATTCAATTTGTGCTCAGTATGTTTATAAGTACTTCCGTTCTTTTTAGTTTTATTTTATTTGGGTTGGGAAGACACAAAGTCCAATTTATTTTTAAGATTTATTTATTTAATATATGTAAGTACACTGTAGCTGTCCTCAGACACTCCAGAAGGGGGCGTCAGATCTCGTTACAGATGGTTGTGAGCCTCCCTGTGGTTGCTGCAATTTTTTTAGTTATAATTTACTGAAGTATACTTGTAGCCTATTTAACTTTTCTAGTATAATTTTCATGTGAATATATAGATAATATGTATTATGTAATACTTATTTATATACATATAAAATACAAATATATCTTTGGGAGTGGTTTGTTCAATTATTTTTAAAATATCTTTATATTCAGTATTATAGTTCAACTAAGATTTACATTTTTTTCATTTAATTTTTTAAATATGTTCTACTGAAGTATAATTAACATATGATGAATTTAAATTATTCAATGTGCAGAGTCTATGATTGTAAAATAGTATCACAGTCTCATTTCAAAGTTTTTTAAAAGACATTCTGAAACAAATCTTCGACTTTTACAAATGATTTCTCACACTTTCTTCTTCAGCCCTGGGCACTATTGTCAGTGTCTTTATTTTTTTGTCCTAATATTGACGTTTCATATAAGTTGCTAATACAGTCTGATGTTTTGTGAATGTATTATTTTACTTAATACAAGATACAAACATATTAACAATGTATAACAATTTTATTTAAATATTAAAGAAACATCAAAATATTAAAGCCAAGTTAAAATATTAATGTGAAATTGAAAAATGACCTTTTGCCTATCCATCCTATACAAAGTGATATTTTTATAACTATATGCATCATGCAATGGTTAAAATAAGGTAATTAGCATCTTTTCCTCCTGTACACATATCATTGTTATGTCTTGAAAGTAATCACTTTGCACATTTATTCAGTTTACTTTCACTTTAGTGGCTTTTTCCAACCAGCTTTACTAATATAAATATTTGGGAGTATAATGTACATAGTGTATAGACATTTCTTTTCATTTTATTTAGGAATATATATAAAAGTAGACTTATTAGTATATTAGTATACTTTTCTAATGCTGTGATAAAACATTAAAAAAATTTTTCGGGAAGAAAGGGTTTATATGTGGTAATGGTTCCAAAGGGATAAGATTCCATCGTGGTTGACCGGATTGGCAGCAAGAAGCAGACATGGTGGGCAGAGTATGAAACAGATCTCATGCCTTCAACCAGGGCTTAAAGCAGAGGGAGTGACTTGGAAGTAGGGTGAGACTTTCCGTATCGAAGACTGTCTGCAGACATGCATTTCCTCCAACCATGTTGCCCTACCTGAAACTACCCCTAAACAGGACTAGCAACTGAGGAACATTCAAATACTCGTGTTTATAAAGGGTATTTCTCATCCAAACCAGCACAACATAGAGTCTGTTTATACTGACATCCATGCACATCATTTTGCAGTAACACTGAGATGTGTCCAAGTGGCTCTTACATTTTATAATACACCAACAAAGAAAGAAGATTCATATTTTCCAAGGACTTTAACAGTAACAAAGCAATGATATAAAATGATTATATATATATATATACATATATATACATATAATGATACATTTCTATACATGTATATATACTCTGTAATACGTAATTTGTTTATGGAGGAGAGTTAGGGTGTAGATGAGAAAACTTTTGTTGTAGTAGAATCTATCCTTACAATTATTGATTTGATTTTTGTTTAATAAGGAGTCTCATGTCTTTACCTCTCAAGTGTTGGGATTACAGATATATGACATCATACCAAGCTTTCCATTATTTCTCCTTTTCTTTTTGCTTTTTTTCTCTTCTTTCTTTTCCTCCTTCTCCTCCTCCTCCTCCTCCTCCTCCTCCTCCTCCTCCTCCTCCTCCTCCCCTTCTTCCTCCTCCTCCTCCTCCTCTTGTTGGTTTTTGGTTTTTGAGACAGAGTTTCTTTGTGTATGCTTCACTGACATTCTATTCATTCTGTAGACCAGACTGGCCTCAAACTCAATTCACTTATCTTTGCCTCCCAAGTGCTGAGATTAAAGATATGGCCACCACCACCTGCCTCATTATTTCTTATAATATGTCCTTCAGAAGTTTCTATAGTTTCATGTACTATGCATACATGTCAATAATTACTATGTATTGTTGCTAAAGTGATTCTTTTATTACAATGAAAAATTTACCACAGTTTCTTATATTTTAAAATTTAGTACAGCTCTTCTCACTTACTTGGGGTTTATTTTTTTAAAACTCTGTATTTTTCCAACCTGTGTCCTTGCTCCAGCCTTGATCAGGCTGAATCAGACCTTACTTTGCCACAGGCGGCTAGCCCACCTAGGATGGGGTCTTCAGACCTAGGAAAAGTCTATTGTCCTGCCACATCTGCAGCTTCCTGAATGAAGCCACTACCTGCTGAGCAGCTGAGCATGTCTTCCTGACAAGAGCCTAACAAAGTAATGAGATCCTGGCAAAGTGAGGGATGGGTCTCCTCCCTTTATATTCAGACCTTAGAATTAAAAGATTGGCAGTAATATGTGAGCTGTATTTTCTTACTTATATTTTTCTGTGCTCTCTTTGTTTTGTAATAATATTAATCATATACTATAATAAATTTTAAAAATGAAACAACAACAAAAAAGATTGAGCCTTGATCAGAGAATTTGTCTTGGCTGGTTATTTCTCTCACAGTCCTTCCCATCCAACCCCAGCTGTCCTTTCAGGAACCTAGTAACCCACGGCCGCTGGAGGTAGACCAACCCTTTAATTTTCAGTTATGTGTACTGTCTTAGTTAGGGTTCTACTACTGTGAACAGATACCATGACCAAGGAAACTCTTATATATATATATATATGACAACATATATTATATATATAACATATACTATATATATATGACAACATCTAATTAGGGCTGGCTTACACCTTCAGAGGTTCAGTCCATTATCATCAAGGTAGCAACATGGCAATCCGGGGAGGCATGGTGCAGGAGCAGTTGAGAGTTTTACATCTTTATCTGAGGCTGCTAGCAGAATACTGGCTTCCAGGAAGTTAGGACTAGGCTATTAAAGGCCACCCCCACAACGGTACATCGACTCCACCAAGGTCGTACCTCCAAATAGTGCCCACTCTCTGGGCACGTGTACCTGTACCGATGAAATTAGTTCCTTGTAGGCAGGATACAGTTGGAGGTTTTTTCTTTATAATTTTTTAAATTTATCCAGTATGCCTAGGATTCCTGATTGGTGAACATAATCCACTTCCATACAAGTCTCTTATTAATACATGTAAGTGTATCCTTTTGTTTTATTAACTGTGTTTTAAATGTTTTTTATTGAATCATTAAGAATTTAATACAACGAATCTTGCTAACCGCCACCCCTCTCCCCACTTCTCTGTTCTTCACCCCCAGTCCCTTCCCTCCCTGTCAGCCCAACTTCCCCACTTCACTAGAGTTTCCTTCCTCATTTTCTTTCTGATTTTCATCGAACCCTCTTTGCACTGTTCTGCTGCTCTCAGTGTTCACGCTCTGGACTCTCCCTGTTGTGCTGCTCTCACTGTTCGTGCTCTGGACTCTCCCTGTTCTGTTGCTCTCACTGTTCGTGTTCTGGACTCTCCTGCAGGAATCAAGAATCACATCATCAAAAGCAAAGTTTCCTCACCCCAGCAGCTCTCCAGTGTCAATGGCTCCCCAGCTCCTGATGGATGTTGTGGCCACATCCTTCCCTTGACGCTTGGTTGTCTGGTTTGAGCAGAACAAATCAGCTCATGTGCCACCTTTGCTGGGAGTTCTTTGCAGCTGTCTACTACTACCTCTAGAGGAGGGTGGGGGGAGAACAAAATAAAACAAAACACGCAATAAAACATGAAAATGGGAAACTAAACCCAGAATTCCAAAAAGATGACATATGAATGGTTGAGGGACACTTAAACCTTTATTTAATATCTTCAACCATCAAGAAAATATAAACTAAAAGCCCGTTGAGATTCTATTTTACTCCATTCAGAAGGGGTCAATATACAAATGAAAGCAGACGTTGCACATGCATATGGGGAAGGAGGAACACTTATGCACGCCTTGTGGATGTCCAAATTGTTACAGTCATTAATGGTGTTTTGTTGGTTTTTGTTTCTTTCGTGTTCTCATTTATTTCTGTTATTAGGTAAATTTGTATTATTCTACAACTGAATCTTCTCTTGACTTTCTTTGTGAGTCTCTTCTAGTGAATATTCATTTTCAGTGTGATTTGCTTATTTTATTTTGTGTGTTGATAGGATTGATTTATGGATACATACACACACACATACACATACACACATGTATGTGCGACTGCAGGTATGCATATGAGTCAGTACACAGCATTGGGGAATTCTTGCCTTCCTCCTTGTTTGAGCCAGGCTTCCTCTTGTCTATTGCTGGTGCACTGCATACTAAAGGCTAGCTGACCAGCAGCATCTGGGTCATCCTTTATCCCTACCTCCCATCTCTCCACAAAATGCTGAGATTACTGATCCATGGCACCCTGCCTGACTTCTTAAATGGCTTCAGGGGCTCTGGAGTTAGTTGATTAGGCTTGCACAACAAACATTTTTACGGATTGAGATAGATCCTTACCATCCTCTCTTAATTTAAATGTTTTCTGAACAACAGATTTTCTTTCTTTCTGTTTTCCAGAGTTAGGAAAATTGTCACTGATGGATGGGCAGGATATGCAGAGTCACCACTCGGGTTTGTTTATTCGTGTTTTAAAGGTGTTACTCAGTTCTATAATTTTGGAAAGGGATCAGTTCAATCTCCATGATATGACTGTTCCAGCTTGGAGGAACAGCCTCATCATGGGATGATCTACATGCAAGCAAGCCTTGTGGGGTTTAAGACAATTACTAAATACTCTAGATACAGCTCTCTGAGGAGTATAGAACAAGAGGCTTTGAGTGTTGACAGTTGGAAATCTGCTGAAAATACCATGGCTACCTTTGGGGGATTTCATTTTGAAAGGGAATTTAACCAGCTTTTGAAAAACACCCATTAAATGACTGTCATCCATATAGAGTTATTAAGCGGGAATCTAAGCCAAACATTTAAACCAAACAAGACAGACATAATAGGAGCGTAGCGTAGGTATATCGTGCGCTGCTTTTTTTTTTTTTTTTTTTTTTGGTATCTGCTTGTTTGATATTTGAAGAGCCAAGTAAATAGCCAATGCTTTGTAACAAAAGCAGACTGTATTATCACAGATTTGGCTGCGGTGATGGTAAAGTCCAAACACAGACTGAGAAGGCCTCATTCCTGATGGTTCAGAGTGAGCAGCCCTGATGACTCTGCGTCTCAGCCTCATGTCGAAAGTAACCCTTGAGCCACTTTAGCCACACTATGTGCTTACATTCATTCTTTCTATGGTTTATGACTATTCTGCCTGATAACTGAGGAAAACATGTACTTGCTGTGTGTCGAAGATACATGAGGCAAAATTCAGTGAGGTCTAAGATCAAGGTTTAATACCACTTAACTGATACAGTAATAGAGAGACAATTCAGAACTGATAAAATCAAATGGAAGTACACTCATATAAACATTAAATCACAGAGTTGCGAGGTGGTTCGCCCAGTAAAAGTGCTTGTTATGTAAGCCTGACTGCTTGATTGCAATGCTCACAACTCACAAAAAAGATAGACTAGAACCAAGTCCACAGTGCTGTCCTCTGACTTCCGCATGTCTACCACAAGACGAGACATATGCCGGCCTATATAACAATATAGTAATAAAGTTTTAAAATAGTAAAAAAATGTAATTTGACCTATTCCACATGTTCTGCATCTTCGAAGTAGACATTGTAAAATAGAGTCAGATATTTATGGTTGTAGAACTTGACAGAAAATAAAAATAATGTATAAATCAATTATAAAATCTCCAAAGACTTATAGGGAATATTGTCAGCACGATAGAAGTGTAGTCAGTATGCAATCAACCCTTGGTCTACCCTGACCAAGCTTTTGGGAAAAAAATGAATAAAATCACAAATATACAGGCATTGCTTCAGGATAAAGTTTGGGGGTACATGATCTTTCTGAATTTATTTATCATTACTATTATTGTAAAAAAATAAAATCAAGTGTATTCTGCTTTTTACTGTTTTCTGGAACTCAAGCTCAGACCAAAGGTCTACCTAGTAAGGACATCGGAGAAATCATAAAGGACCTTGGGTATTCTTCATGAATACATACATCAGTGTGTTTTAGAATAAAATAAAGCTAGAGAAAAACATCGGCACAACTTCATATTAGATTAAAAAACAAACAAACAAACAAACGTACCTGAAGCAAAACCAAGCAAAACAAAATCATTTCAGACGTGGCTTTTGCATCTGGGACCATGGTGGTGTTTGCAGGTGAGCAGGGTGACCTGGCTCCAGGTGACAAACATACTTTCAGGTTGTTCTTTGAAGGTGAGGCAGGACATTCTTTCTGCTCAGCAATTACAGCTGGAAGGAACTACAGCTAAGTATAGCAAGATCCTAAACTAAAAAGAAAAAAAAAAAAACTGTCTTTTTTTTTTTTTTTTTTTGAAGAAAGACTTGCTACAACCCTAGGCACTCAACCTTCCAAATGGTGCCAATTATGCTCCCCCTCCCTGCTGTGCTCTTGAGAGGAGAGGCACCGCGGGAATCAAAATTAAAACATTTAATTACTTTGTGTTTTAAGTGTGAGCTATCTGTGGAAAACAGCAGGCCAATGTGTTTTTTCTTTCTACTCAACAGAAGTCCCTGTGGTCCCTGGACAACTCCACTAATCATCTGAATTTAAATACATTTAAACTGCTTTGCAGGCTCACCAAGAATCCCTTCATTTCCCTTAGATAGACTCGCACACTTAGTGACAACTTAACCGCTTTACCCATTGAAGTAAATGACTCAGAGTTTAAGTTCCCCAGAGCTGGTTGATGAGCATTCACTCAGAGAAAGAGTGAAATCCATCTGGAAATTCAAGGCTGGGGGAAACAAGCGACTAGCAAACACATTTTTAGGGCCCATCTTAGAATCAGCACATTTCCTAATATATATTTATGTATATATGTATATATACATATATAATATATTAATAATATATTATTAATATAATATGTTATATTAACTATATAACATATAGTTATATAATATATTATATTATATAATATTAATATATTAATTATATAATATATGCTATATTAATTAATATATAATATTAATATATCAATATTATTGTTGTATAATATATAACTATATATTATAACATAATTATATGGTATTAATAACAATATATTATTAATATATTATATATGTATATATTCATTCCACATATATTTTAAATTTAACTTTAAATTATTTTTTAAAATGCTGAGAATTCATACACATATACAATGTGTGATGATCATATTTGTCTGTTTCTCACATCAACTTCCCCTGGATAATTCCTTCAGTTTCATGTCCTCTCATGCTGTATTCATATCTATTGACTGAATCCATTTAGAAACACCCATATGTCGATGGGTACAGGGCCATCTCTTGTCCAAGAGAGCATCTACCAGTGGCTACAACTCTAAAGTAAAATGACTGTCTTTTCTCCAGGTGCCCTCAGCTATCTTTTCTTTCTTTCTTTCTTTCTTTCTTTCTTTCTTTCTTTCTTTTTTTTTTTTTTTTTTTTTTTTTTTTTTTTGGCTTTTCGAAACAGGGTTTCTCTGTGTAGCCCGGGCTGTCCTGGAACTCACTCTGTAGACCAGGCTGGCCTTGAACTCAGAAATCTGCCCGCCTCTGCCTTCCAAATGCCACCACTGCCCAGTGCCATCAGCTATTTAAGAAGTCCTGGATAGAGACGAGCCTCAGGAGCCTCTCTTTTCCATGCTAGTGTGATAATCGGCTCAGTGTTTTGCTGATTTTGTGCAGGTAGTCTCACATGCTATGAATTCATGATTGTGACCACTATATCGTGCCCAGGAGATAAAATTCACAGATCAACTCTACATTCTTTGGCTTGTACATTATTTCTACCTTCTATTCTGAAATATTCTCTGAAACTTGGCAGTTTTGCAGGGCAGAGGGTGAGGCAAAGTATGGAGAATGACATAGATGTCTTGAGAAATACTGATCATTTGATATCTCAGTGGCATAATAGAAATTGTCAAGCTTTACAAAACAACAGAATTCTTTCTGTAGTTTTTAAAAAGTTGCTGATAAGCAGATATTATATACTTGAAAAAAATTTCAGTTGAATCTTATTCTGTTATTTTCTTTAACTTGACATTACACAGCATACTTTTTTTTTCTATCAAAAATAGGTGCTTTAACCTCAAATTCTGCCAGATGATGGATAGATACTCTAGGTCAAGAGATGGTAATCATTTCAGGCTAGCATATAAACATTAACTGTTAACCTAACCGAATTTTTTTTCTATTATATCGATTTTTATACATTCTTTTCAGTAATTATTATAAAATATGTTAAATGTAAATTCAACCGTGAAGTTTCTGGTTACATGGGTTGTGGAGTAGACTTATTAATTAATCTGAATTAAAATCTTCTTAGGAATAGAGTTCATTCTCTTTTTAATTTTATAATTAGTGTGAAATTTTAGAATCATTATGACAGTTTTTGGGAAAATGCTGTTTATTAAAATCTTCCCCCTTTTCACTTCCTCCCTAATACCCAAGTCTCTTTAGAGTTTCAGGTCTAGAGGTTTTGATTTGAGCTGCCACCTTAGAGCTTCTTCTTGGTCACTCTTAGTTTCCTTGCCGGTTTTTAGGTTTTATTCACTGTGTACCCTTGTATGTACGTGCACGTGCATAATAAATGCAGGATTTGCATAAAATGGAATATCCAATGCTTTTCTGTCATCTTGTTTAACATTGTAAATTCCTTCATTTTTTTGGAAATTTCATCTTTTTAGAAAGGAGTAAAATTTTATTCTGTATACCTACAGTATGTTTATTATCCACTCATCTGTTAATGGACCTCTAAACTGATCCAGAGCCCTTGCTTTTGTGGACAGGGCAACAGTAAACATGGATGCTCGTGGTAGGATATATCTCATATACCTGGTATACGAGAGTGGTATACCTGGGTCATATGATAGATACCATTTCTATAACATCTGTAGTGTTTTGTCCTCTTACAAGCAATGAATATGAATTCCTTCTTTATATCCTCTATACCCTTCCAAGCATTTATTGTCAGACTCAACAGGATTAGCCTTTCTGATTATGGTGAGGTGGCATTTCAAAGTGGTTTTATTTGGCGTTATCCTGATGCCCAAAGATGATGAATGCTTACAGTAGTTTCTGAGCTTTTGTGCTTCTTTTTTTGAAAACTACATGTCATTGGTTTACTTATATATTTATGGTTTTGGTTCCCCTATGTTTAATTTGTTTTCCTTCTCTATTGTTAGTTCCTTATAAATCCCAGATAGGAATATACTATATTCAAATATAGCTGAAACTATTTGCTCCAATTCCATGGACTATTTAATCTGTTGATAGTTTCTTTGCTATGCATAAAATTTTTAAATTTATGCAATTTATTCTGATTAGCAGAAAATATAGCTTGTGTGCACCTTGTTCAGAACGCTGGAATCAGAAGCATTTCCTCTTTTCAGAACCTTTGGAATGATTTTATATGCCAATTATATACTTGGGAAAAGACATACATCTAAGGGCAAAATGTATTATCTTTCCTGTGTACCTTTTTGCTTAGCCTGAAGGAGATTTTCTATATTCTTTTACTCTACCTGCATGACTTTTTTCTACATTTGCCATCCTATGGTTATGCAAAAAGTTTAGGATTTGGGTTCAATTTGCACTTTTTGATTTGGGAACTTAGACTTTATATGTATGATTTGAGACGAGTTGACCAGTTGCCACGTTGCCAAGGTAGCAGCCTCTATGTAGAGAAAGTTGAGGTCAGGTGCGGAAGTTAAGACAATGGACTTGGTGATGAAATGGAGACAATGGACCTCTGCGCAGCTGCTCAAGCTCTTTCTTTCTGGATGTCTCTGATGACTGTAATGTGCAGTACAAAGGGTCAACAACAAAACCACCAAATATCACAGCACAAAGTTGGATGATTCATCCTGCTTTTTGATTCTTAACACAGAATTCTGACATCTTCTAATTAAAGAACCAAGACAGGCATGACTTGACCCTCAGTTTGACATCTTCAAATTTAAAGCAATTCAATTCTCACTCCCACGTTCATGCTAATTTTCACCAGGAGAAATGATTTTTGACAGGCTTAGAAAGTCAGGTTAAGCTCATATAAGGAAAAATGTGTAAAATAGTCTTCTGAACTGAGATTCTCCTGCAAATGTAGGAATGGTGGATGCTGCCAGAGAATCGTGTACAGTCAGGGCATGGGGTAAGAGCCAGAAATGTATGTGTCACCTTCCTTTCTCCCATCTTGCTAGACTTCCAAATGCTTGTGATACTGGGCGCAGGGTGGGGGGTATATTTCTGAGACATCAACTCCACTCTTATGAAACTGAAGTAAGAATAGCACTTCAGTATAGATTTGTACTTGTAATGGCTTGTACATTGGCTCTTCAGACAATATTGAAACCTTCTCTTAACCTACAGAATCTGTGCATAGTATCTTGTTTTAAAAATGCCTTTGCAAAGAACACACATGGTATGCACTCACTGATAAGTAAGGATTGGAAGGTGGCAGTGGGTGGGTGGGTGAAAGAACACCCTCATAGAAGCAGGGGGAGGGAGGATGTGATAGGGTGTTTCCGGGAGGGAGGGAAACCAGGAAAGGGGATTTTACATTTGAAATGTAAATAAAGAAAATATACAATTAAAAAATGCCTTTGCAAATGAAACTCATTTGGAGAACTTGAGATGACCATTCTCTGTTATTTAGGTGGACTTTGCATGTAATGTAAAGATACTCTACAAGTATTTTTACAAGAGGTGAACTAGAGCAGAGAGGAGTGCCTAGAGTCATTGTAAGCATTAAAAGCCTTGTACAAAGCTCAAGTCCAAGTGATCAGGGACCTCCACATAAAACCAGATACACAGAATCTAATAGAAGAGAAAGTGGGGAAGGGCCTCGATCACATTGACAGAGGGGGAAATTTCCTGAACAAGTCACCAATGGCTCATGCTCTAAGATCAACAATCAGCAAATGGGACCTCATAAAACTGAAAAGCTTCTGTAATGCAAAGACACTAACAATGGGACAAAACGGCAACCAACAGATTGGGAAAAGATCTTTATCAACTCTACATTTCATAGAGGGATAATGTGCAAAATATACAAAGAACTCAAGAAGTTAGACTCCAAAGAATCAAATAATCCTATTTAAAAGGAAGTACAGAGCTAATCAGAGAATTCTCAACGGAGGAATCTCGAATGGCTGAGAAACACTTAAGGAAATGTTCAAAATATTTTTTCATCAGGGAAGTGCAAATCAAAATGACCCTGAGATTCCATATCACGCCAATCAGAATGGCTAAGATAAAAAATGCAGTTGACAGCAGATGCTGGTGAGGATGTGGAGAAATACGAAGCCGTCTCTTCAAAGGAGATGTTGCTCTGCTGATTCCATGGTGTCAGGCTTCTGGCTTTTTTGTGGCTTGAAAACAAGAACTATGTTTTAAGTCAGTAAGTTTCTCTCAGTGGCCACAATGAAGAAACATGATATTGCATGTATATTGTGAAATATGAATGATACACAGCATGCAATGGGTTTATGAAAGTTCTGTTACATCAAATTAAACAGTATGGGAGACTACATGTAGAAAAGAACCATTACATAGAGAAGAGTTTGCTATGGAGTTGTTACTTTCTTGCCTAACATTGCACTCTGTAGTTTATTGTTTATATCTCTATAACAGCGAGTCTTGTGAATGAAGTCTTCCGAACATGATTACCCATATGAGAGGACAACAAGGATGATCCCAATGAGTGTGACAAACTGGAAAAAGGAAAGGTTATGAGGCCCCACACTATACAAAGAAATAAAGGTAACAGGATGCAGCTTGGGGCAACAGAAGTAATCTTTCCTAAGAAAGAAAGTATCCTGAAAATAGACACACGATTAACATTTTCTGAACTCAACAGGTTGCATTTAGGAACACACACACACACACACACACACACACACACACACATATACACATATGAGCAAGTACATATGTACTAATGGCAAATTAGAAATGAGACCATATGAAGAAGAGAAGACAGTGTGTTCAGGAGGGTTTGTAGAAAGGAAATGTAAGGGGAAGATGTTGTAATTAAATTTCTGTCTCAAATATAAAGAACAACAGAAGATTTCTTTTTACATTCAAGAGGAGTGAAGGAGAAAATTGAAAAATGTTCCTAAAAGTATAAACATACTAAGAGCATTGTGTTCTGGTTTTGTTCTCTCTGTGCATTTACTCTCCCTTGTTCATGTTGCTTTAACATACTGAAATGTATGAAGTACCAAGGGATTATTAGGAGAGCCAGACTTCTGCTCACATCTCGATAAACTGTTTGCTTTTCAACTTATACAGGTCCAGCACAGTAGGAAGTTCTAATTAAAACAAAGGAAAATATAGTGCAAAAGAAATATAAGAATAATGCCATAAGTAATCCCTTTCTTAACAAATTCTGATCTTGGTAATTGGAGAACTGGGTAAAATTTTAGAAAAGCTTAGAGACTGGGACTAGCTGAATTTTACCTTGATTTGCTTGGTGAACAAACTCCAAATCTAGACCTTACCAATCTAAAGAATGATAGGAGCTCATGAAAATGATCTGATATCATTTCTGTAATGAGCTCATACTAGGCTTATACAAGACTAAATATTACTTTCTAGATTAAATTATGTTTAATCTTTCACTAAGTCAAATCATTCACAAAAATTACCTTTGTGGGTCTTAATAATCAGAGGAAGTCCTTTAATGAACAACTCAGTCCTTAATGAAATTAAAGGAATTTTTCTGTGGGCCTTGAAGAATGAGTTATATAAGTTGTGTATATTGAGGGACATGATTGTATTGATGAGACACATAGTCTGTGAATTTGGACCACAAGCTAGCTAATATATAGAAGGCACAATAATCTCAAAGTATGAAGGAAATACATTTTAGCAACCCTGGAAGCAGTCTTCCTCAATTACTGAGGTTAATACAGCCTACTTTTAG
Organism: Montemys delectorum; assembly: GCA_019843815.1. Classification (NCBI taxonomy): domain Eukaryota; kingdom Metazoa; phylum Chordata; class Mammalia; order Rodentia; family Muridae; genus Montemys; species Montemys delectorum. Next base: position 106,653 of record JADRCD010201670.1, read on the forward strand.
ACAGCCCAATAAGAACCTGATCAGAGTACCCAGTTAAGCTATGCCTGGATTCCTGATGCTTAGAGACCATGACACAATACATACACACCACTTACTACATCCAGATTTTTGTTATTTATGGTATAGCAATAGGAAAATATAAAACTAGTACATCAACTCTCATAAGGAATTTTCATGAAATATAATTTCTCAGTGAAACTGGTCCTGAAAACTAATAGAGATCTTGAGGGATTTGTAATGATGACGGACATTAAGGTTTTGAACTCTTGTATTTTTTCTCAAATATTGACTACAAATATCCTGACTATAAATACTTTCTAGACATCTTTCACCTATTGGCTGTGTTAGTATTACTTAAACTGCAAACCAGAACGTTCAAGCACGTTTACATTTTGATTCAAGTGCATTCACACACAGCATAAAAAGACTTAGGTCACACATACACACCTAGGGTCAGATACAAATTAATTCAACTGATGAATATTATCCACACATGCAATCATTCCCATGTACATAAAAACATGGATCGTGTTGCATTAGCCTTACAATATTATTATCTCTTGTTTCACCTCCATGAAAGCTGTCTTCCTCCCCATTTTATTCTCATTTTTCATTGGTTTGTAAAATATACTTATGGCCAAGCATACTCCCACGGTTGTACAGCGATGTACTTTCAACATATTTATCATATCATAAACTAGCATTGTGGCAGTACTCTAGTGTTACTGCTGTATTATTAATGGGGGATAGTTTGACTTTCCAGAAGGTCCCTGAGTTTGTTGTGATTCACAGTCATTATGGCCAATAAATATGATGTGGGTCAGTTTGGAAATGCAAAGGGCTTGGTGAACTCTGAATGACTTAGATATGCTTTGAACTTTCCCCTCATAATGTCAAGATTCCGGTTCACAAACTGTGACTTGTATTTCTGAAGCAACTATTTTTAATGCCATAAATGGTTATTCTCATGTTAAGAGAAGAAACTGATTTATTCAAGAGATTTTTACCTTGTACCTTTTATACTGACTCTCTAAAATGTATTAGCTGAATTACACAATGACATAGTTTAAGGAAGGACTACTGGTTAAAAGTTCAGTGGGTAAATGAAAATTCAGATGATATATTTATATCTGACATATCAATTTGTCAAGTTGAGTTCAAAATCTCTTCCATGGATTAAATTCATATACATATACATACACATACACGTACACGTATACATACACATACACATATATAATGCACTTTAAAAACAGGTAACCCATAATGATAAATGCAAATACATAAAGAGAATGAATATACATAATATAAGTAAGGAGACTATAACTCCCCTTACAAGTACATAAATAATATTCAGTCATATTATAAAAAAGAAAAAAAATCAAGTCAAAGTTTACTATCAACATTAGCAAATATTTCCAAAATACAATTCTGATATCTAAATAATAAAATAATGAACCTGTCTAGAAAATATGTACTTGAAAACACCTTTTTGATAAAGTTATACTAATTTTTAGTTTTGATAATTTCTAAAAGATAATATAACATAGTTACAAACTCTGATAAAGAAAGAGGAAAAAATACAAGGACATTTCATACACGATCAGCTTAGAAAAACTCTGCTTTGAGGATGGCCTACTCAGTCATCAATGGGAGGAAAGGCCCTTTGTCCTGTGAAGGTTCTATGCCTCAGTATAGGGGAATGCCAGGGCCAGGAAGTGGGAGAGGGTGGGTTGGTAAGCAGGGGATGTGGGGGAGGGAACAGGTTTTTTTTTCAGAGGGGAAACTGGGAAAGGATATATCATTTGAAATGTAAATAAAGAAAATATCTAATAAAAAAAAAACAAGAAAAAACGAGGAAAAAATATTTGTGATGAAATTGGAAAAAACCTCTGCTTTAAATACTATACAATTTAATACATATTATGTCATTCTAACAGCAAAAAATGAAAATGTTTCTATTTTATATTAAATATACACTCAAAATAATGCTTATATTTTTATCCTGAGTTATGTTCTATATTATCTTTATGAGAATTCATTTGAATCATTTCTATGTATGATATATATATATATGTGTGTGTGTGTGTGTATATATATATGTATATTACATGTTAGTTATAGAAAACTTTTAAAATATAGTCATAAATAAAAAGAAGGGAAATATAAATATAACATTTTAATATTAAATAATTATTGCACTACAGTGTATGTGTGTGCATGTGTGTTTGTGTATGTTGCACTGACTTGACTATTTCATCTTTATTATAGATCAAAAATGATTCCTGTGCTGGGCAGTGGTGGTGCACGCCTTTAATCCCAGCACTTGGGAGGCCAAAGCAGGCAGATTTCTGAGTTCGAGGCCAGCCTGGTCTACAGAGTGAGTTGCAGGACAGCCAGGGCTACACAGAGAAACCCTGTCTCGAAAAACTAAAAAAGAAAAAAAGAAAAAAAATGATTCCTGAATATTTCAGATATTAGATAACAGAGTTCATTAGATACACAGCATTTAGAAATTGTCTTGCTTTATATCAACTCAACTATATATTTCTTCCTTTTAAAATTTATTCTGCTCTCATCTATTATATCTTGACTATGGTGTCCCCTCCTTCCACTGCTCCTAGTCTCCACCATATACCTTCTCCCTGAGATCCACTCCTCCTCTCCTTCTCTTCAGAAGAGCACAGGCATCTCCGGGCTATCAACAGAACATGGCATAACGCGGTATAAAACAGACTAGGCACAAAACCCTGATATCAGGGCTGGACAAAGGCAACACAGTAGGAAGAAAAGGGTCCCAAGAGCAGGTGAAAGAATCAGACTCCCCCAATTCCCACTATTAGCAGTCCCACAGAATACCAAGCTATACAATGGTAACATACATGCAGAGGACCTAGTGTAGATCCATGCAGGCTCCATGAGTTTTGCTTCAGTCTCAGCCCCTATGAGCCCTGCTTGGTTGACTCAGTGTGCCATGTTCTCATAGAGTCCTTGAGCTCTTTGACTCCTAAAATCTTTCCTCCTCTTTTTCTGTTTATTTTCCAGAGCTCTGCCTAATGCTTGGTTGTGGTTCTCTGCAAATGTTCACATCAGTTGCTGGCTATGCTTTGGGCGGGAGATGGGTGTTGCAGATGTAGGTACCTACTGCACTGGAAACTGCTTAGAATCTACTAGGTTGACTTCAGTGAAGACTTCTAGTCATAGCGGGATAGGGAGCCAGAACTGGCCATCTTCTGTAACCAGGTAAGGCTTCCAGTGGTGGAACCAGGACACCAACTGAGCCACAAAACCTTCAACTTATAATTTGTCCTGTCTGCAAGAAGTGCTGGGGTATAGGTGGCACAGAATTAATGGAAGTAGCCAACAAATGACTGGTCAAATTTGAGGGCCATGTACAAAAGGGAGCCCATGCCTGAATGGCCAGAAATGGGAGGCTTGATAGCCCACCTAAGATAGAACCAAGTACAACCAGCCAAAACAAAACAAACAAAAATGAAAAACAAACCAAAACCAAAACCAACCAACCACCAAACAAATAAATAAAAAAAAAGATATGCAGCGATTCCTAAGATAATCTGCTATACTTGCAGTGGTGACTAGCCCAATCATTAAGTAGATATTTAACTGATATACAAGATAGACATCTTTAGCTTTGTTTAAACAAGTCTTTTTCCAAAGTCTTGGAAGTAAACTCAAAGCAGTTTAGTCAAGTGGTGATACTAGATTCTCCTCCAAGACACATGACTTCACTAGTTCTGGGTAATTGGCAAGTTTCTAGTAAGAGGAATGAATTCCATTTTATTGAGTAAGTCTTAAGTCCATTTAGGTAACGAGTGGTTAGAGTCAAGGTTTGTGTGCCACTACTGAATTCTCAAGTGTATTGTGGCCAGCACCACTGTGTGGTTCATACATGTCACAGCTAGCTAAGAATGTGAGCTGCACTCCTCCTCTGGAAACTTGCAGGGTACCTTCTAGTACACAAACATACTCTTATCTGCTCAACTTTCTTTCCAGCTTCTATTTAAATGATAATTACAGATGCTTTTGAAAAAAAAATTCACTCTTTCAGTGAACCTTCTTCTCTATTCCTAAGCTTTTTTTGTTCCTCATTCTTTCTTTAATCTTCTCTTTTCCATTCATTTTTATTCCTTCTGTCTTTGCCTCTGTGTGCCTGTCTTTCTCTGTCTCTGTCTCTGTTTCTGCCTGTCTCTCTTTCTCTCTCCCTCTCTCTCCATTTGCCTGCATTTAATTGCAGCATACTGATCAAATACCATTGGCTATCTTGTGCTTGGTGCAGGCATAGGAATAAAAGCAAGATAACTCCCTATTTGTCTTCAAAATAGTTAGAATTGGGGATTTTAATGTTAAATTTAACTTTGATAATGAAATATGATGAGTGATATAATAAAAAGAAAATAATGTAAAAATGCTCACTAATAAGTCAAGACAAGAAGTTTTATTAAATAGTTTGTAAATAAAATTTCATTTAACCTGAGATTTAAAGAACTTTAAAAAAATTAGGCAGCAACTCTTTCAACACAATAAGTTTGTCTTAATTTTACTTCACTAATGTTTCTGCTGTTTTATGCAAGCCTAGTACCTATCAAGATGTCTAGGATAAGCATAGTGTTTAACAAATTTTGATTTAATAAAGGACAAAAGTAGTATGTTGATAAATCAAATATAATTCTTTCTTTGCAGTTGTGATAATCAGAACAAAAGAATTAAGTTTCAAGACACACATGTATTTATATATATATATTTGGTATACATATGTGTATATATGTATTTGGTATACATATGCATATATACATAATGTATATATGTGTGTGTATATATATAATTGTCACTACTAATCCTTAATTGTCCATTTTCTTTTTGTTCTGATTCATTTTTATATTAATTTTTATGTTTTGTATTTCTTATTTGACTAAAGGCACTGTATATTAGTATTAACCTTGTTATTTTTGTATAATTTATTGAGCTTCCATATTTTTGAAAGTTTAATGACTTTGAGGCACAATTATATATACCATTATGAATTTATAAAATACAAGTTATCATTGATCATTCATTTTTTGTCTGTGATAAAATTTGTCTCATGTGTGTAAATAAATGTACAAAATGATTTGAAAATAGCTTGAGTATTAAATACTTATTTTAAGAATTACTTAAATAAAACTTACATATTCAATTCAGAGTACATATGGAATATTAAACATATTTATGTTATATTCAATTGCAATCATCTATTTAAACAATAAAGAAATTAAATTTAAAACTTACCAAAAATTCATTTGGTAGTAGGAAGATATAATTCACATGAAATCACTAGCCTCATGAATTCTTAATTACAGAGTGAACTAGAAGACAACCATGCTAATTTTAAACACCACAACAAAGCATCTAAAACTGTCATTCAGGGTTGCTAGGATCTAGTAAAGAGAATGAATGTATAAATCTAGTTAAGAATTGAGCCCATCAAAATCTCCTAAGGATTTGGGGGGTTGAAATGAATATCAGATATATGTTTATATCCATTTAAATTAGTAATATCTCATTTCCTTTTTATTGGTTATTACCTTCTGGTGGATTGCTTGCAGGAAATAGGATAATAAAATTGCCAAGGGGAGGTAGGAATTGAGTGGATAATTGCTCTTCTTCCACACCCCTCTTCTGTGAGGTGTATATGCACATACATCTGTGGGAGTTTTTTTTTTTTAACTTCTACCGACCTGTCTGAGGTCAGAGGTTGATGTTGGGATATGTTTCTCAAGTCCTCAATCATTTTATTTGTATATTTGAGACAGGGTCTTGCTACACAATCTTGGCTGTCCTGGTATTTGCTATGTAGACCAGGCTGACTTCTAACTTGCAGAAATTCTCCTGACAAAAGCTGGTGGTACCATGCCCAGTGCTTGTTTGTCTTACTTTTGAAACAGTCTCTCAGTGAACCTAAAATTTACCATTTTGCCTAGACATGATGGTCAGCGAATTCCATTGTTCTCTCTTGTGTGCATGTAGTGTGGGCGTTGCAGAGTTATTTCAAAGTGCATGTTTTTTTTTTTTTGTTTGTTTGGTTTTTTTTTGTTTTTTTATTTTTTTTATCAGTGATGGGTATCTTTGAAACTTTGCAAACAAGAAATCTAACTATGACAACTACATAATACATTTCATTAAAATTTGGTGATGATGATGATATTGGATTCAGAATAAGATTGCTAGAAGGGGCAGAATTAAAACTCTAATTCTTCATTTCTGAGTGTCATGGACAACGTGACAGTTCTTTAAAAACTGTATTACTTCTGTGGAATGGCATAGACCTGTGGATAACAGTCCTAAAATTTAGATACATGTTCTTTTCCCCTTAATATTCAGCTCCTGGAAAATAACTTTTCAGTATGAAACTTTCCTCTGAAAGGAGATTCCAATAAACATATAATTTTTAGAGAATAGCAAGGGCTAAATCAGATCTGGAACATTGGATAATTGCTCTGTACTAAACATTGTGCTATTTGGGCTATGAATTTGTCTAACCACTAATTTCAATTTTAGCTTTGGCCAACACTGATATTTACAATGAAGCATAATGGAATCTTTTTAAATGTCTCAACATTGTCTGCTATTCTTAAGATAGATGATATTTCATTCATATATACTTAAATATAAGGAAAAAAAGAATGAGAACACATTTGAACTCATGGCACAGCATAATTTGACAACATATGTTAATAGTGATAATGCTCACTACAATAGATACATTTCATCTGATGACTTTATTAGGTGCATTTCGCTTTTTCCACTTCTTAAACTACTTTAATTCAATAAATATTTTATTGCCTATATTTATATTAAATATGACAAAAGAAATAACTCAAGTTCTTATCACTCAAATTTCAGTATGCCAACATCAATATCAATACTGTCATTCTCTAAAAATTTACTTTTCCCAGTTGACCATATGTGCCATGATGCTTAAGTATGTCACATGACAGGGAGAAATGTTTCTGGTATGCATAAACATATAAGTGCAAATCTTGTTTGCCTACTCTAAGACCTGGAAGAGCAGACTAAGCTGTTCTAATCCTAAATGCTACAAAGAAATATGTGTGTGTGTGTGTGTGTGTGTGTGTGTGTGTGTGTGTGTGCATGTAGCCATCTTAAATGACCACTGAGAACCTAAAATTTCATTACAATTATCCAGTTGCATCATTTAAGGCATATGTGTTTGAGATCATCTATGACACCTTGTGAAAGCACTACAGGCATGGTGGTATTCGTCTAAGATGCTTCTTTTCTAATGGGAGTAGTTATAAAGAGACAAGGATAGTGTATAGTATGACAGGGTGAGAGCAACAGAGGCATGAAGTAGAAAAGATAAAGGGAACTGCAGGCTAGGGAAGGGTGTCTTCCCCTGTGCAGAGAACCCAGGAGTAAAAGGAAAGGCCAATGTCAGATCTTTGACAATCATGACAAATCAGAGAGCAGCAAAACATGGACAAACTGACGTCTGTGTGGGATCACGAAGTCAAGGTCAGATTGCACAATTCTACTCTCGGATTAATGATATGCTGAAGGGTCCTCAAGAGAGTCTTGTTTCCTAATATCAGGCTTTGTTAAAAGGGAACTCATTGAAAGTATGGAATGCTTTTGATCTTTCTTAAGAAGATACTCCTGTGTTCCTGCAAGTCTCATCACAAGGACACAATATTAGCTTACATGGGAATTCATATTTCTAAGAACAATTGTCTGTTATGTCCTCTGGATAGCTTTTCCATGCTTAATCGGTTTTTGAACACTTACTTCATTAGTAGAAGAGTCAAATCAAACACAGATGCCATCAAAGAGGGAATCAAAAATTCAGATCAGAGTAGCACACCATTTCATTGATTACAGGCTATTCCTAAGTTTTCTAAGCTACACCATCCCTACCTATAAAGTGAGGTAGACTAAAGGCAACCTTCCTTATTTTCTTCAGTGATTTTTATCTTTGTAAGTGTGGTGGTTTGCTTATGCTTGGCCTAGGGTGTGGCATGATTAGGAGGTATGGCCTTGTTGAAGTAGGTGTGGCCTTATTGAAGGAAGTGTGTCACTGTGGGGTGGCCTTTGAGACCATCCTTCTAGCCATGTGGGAGCCAATCTTCTCCTGTTTACCTTCAGAACAAGATGTAGAACTCTCAGCTCTTCTAGCACCATGCCTTCTTGGATCCTGCCATGATGATAATGGACTAATCTTCAGAACCTGTAAGCCAGCCGCAGTTAAATGTCCTTTATATGAGTGACATTGGTCATGGTGTCTCTTCACAGCAATGGAAACCTTGACTAAGATAATAAGTATACCTGGAACAGAGTTAATCATTGGTGTGATATTATTTTAAAAATACTTTCTCACATTAGTTGAAATTATAGAAATAATTTTAATCAGAAGCTAATTTTACTATATAAGCCAGAAAATTACCTAATTTACACATTATACTCAGAATCAGTGTTAAACAGCTTGATCTTTTTATTGTTTAAGCTGAGAAAAAGTGTGGCATGTTTTCATTATTATTCTCTTAAGTTAAGATTATTAATTTAAAAGTTAAAATATATAAAAATAATGAATCATGTTAATATCATCTATTTCTATTCTACATTTCCTCCCTTTTCAGTCATGCCCTGGTGACTATCCACTGGGATAGTTTGAATGAAAATGGCCCAATAGGCTTATAGGGAGTGGCTCTATTAAAAGGTGTGGCCCTGTAGTAGTGTCGAATTATTGGAGGAAGTAGAGGAAGAATACTGTGGTGTTCTTTGAGGTCTCAGATGCTCAATCTAGACCCAGTGTGGCATTCCCTTCCTACTACCTGCTGATTGAGATGTAGAACTCTCAGATACCTCTCCAGCATCATATCTGCCTGCACATTGCCGTGATTCCCACCATGACAATAATGGATTAAACCTCAAAACTGTGAGCTAGTCTCAATAGAATGTTTTCCTTTATAAGAGTTGCCATGGTCATGGTTTCTCTTCACAGCAATAAAACCCTAAGTAAGGCACTCTCAAATATAATGTCTATAGTATAGTAAAGCTTAGTTATTCCTAATCATTGTTGCTTATGTATTGTGTGGTAATCAGTTAAATCATGTTATATAAATAATTTTTTCTTTTCTTAATATATCTGAAAAACATTTAAGATGAGCAATTTATCATTTATAATTTTGATTTAAAAATATTCCCCTCAATGCAATTGTCATAAATTATTTTAAACTTGTAAAATTTGTCAAACATACACTGTCATAGCTAACTTTCTATTGCAATAAAGAGGCACAATGATCAAGGCAACTTTTTGAAGGAAGAATTTATTTGGGCATACAGTTCTACAGGATGAAAGTCCATGATTAATGTAGCAGGGAGCATGACAATAGACAGGGAGGTGTTGTTTTTATATATAAATTGGAGACAGAGAGAGCTAATTGGGAATACTATGGGCTTTTGAAACCTTAAAGTTCACCCTCCAGTAGCATACCTTCTCTAGCAAGGCCACACCTTCAATCCTTTCCATATAAATCCATCAAATGGAAACCAAGCAAGCAAATGTATGAGCCAGTGGAATACAATCTCTTTCAGAGAATCACAATCCACTGTGTGGTCCTGATGGACTTGTGGCCATATCATAATACAACATGCATTAGCCCAACTTAAAAGTCCTCATATTCTTTAACAGTTCTACATACAGTTTTATAAAGTCCAAAGTCTCTTTCGAGACTTAAGGTTATCTCTTAGCCATGACCCCCTGTTAAATCAGAAAAGAAATTACATGCTTTCAGCATACAATGGCACAGACCATATGTTATCATTCCATAATGGAGGAATTGGTGAATAATGAGGAAAGTCTAGACCTACAAAAACATCAAACAGGACAAAGGCAAAATCTTGTATTTCATGTTTGATGGTGAAGAGCTTAGATGTCTCAGTTCTTCCAGGTTTGCTGACTACAACACTCCTCTCTCTCTTGATTTGGTTCCACTCCCTGTTTGCACCTGTCATTAGCTGTTGTGTCTCTAACATATCCCAGGCTTAATTTCACAGCTTTAAGGAAATGAGCTTTTTGGAGCTCTATTCCAGGCCTGTCATATACCCGGTCAGAACAGCTTTCTGTATCTTGGGAGGAAGGTTCCATAATTCTTTACTCTCAAATTCTCTTTTACTCAAAAGCCAGAACCATATAACCAATGTTGCCCAACTTCACTATCTGGAAACTGACTCCCTAGGTGAATTACATCTGTATAAACGTTGTATTCTTGCTTTCCTTTGTTGAATAACCTTTTATTGTTTTAGGAGCAGAAGATTCCTTACATATTTCCTTTTTAAAAGTTTGAAGTTCAGCTAGGTGGCAACACTCCCTTTATTCCATTTTACATCAAATGTTTCTTTAAATTTCTCATATCTGTGTATAAGCCTTGGTTCCAATATTAAAATTTTATGTTTTACATTTCTCCTCAAACTGTACATTTTGTGTTTCATTTTGCCTTGCTTGTTCATTTTTGTTGTAGATCTGCATAAGAGTGATTACTAATAAACAAACAACAGAGTCAATATAAGCTGTCTTGAAATTTCCTCTGCCAACCAAATTAGTTCCAATCTCTTTACTTCAGTCTCATACAACCTCTTAGGACAAGGAGGGGAAGGCAACCACATTATTTTCCAGACTATTACAAGAATGCCTTGTGGCCCCAAAGCTGGTATTGTTTCTCTGTGAAACCTCTTCAGCTGGGTCTACATTGCTATCAGCACTACTGTCTTCTGAGCCCTTGGATAGTTCAGTAGTCCCTGCTACATCACTTAATATCATTAACTGCTTTTCTAGTCCAAAGGCCCAAAGTCATCTGTACTCTTTCAGAAACCATAATCCTCAGGTCTGTCACAAAAATATTCCACTTCCTTCTGCCAAATTTTGTCTTAGTTGCTTTTTTTTTCTGTAAAAAGACACCATGATCAAGGCAACTTATAGAAGAAAGGTTAATGTGCCTTATAGTTTCAGAGGGTGAGAACATGGCTATGGAAGGGAGCATAGCATCAGACAGGCAGGCAGGCAGGCAGACAGGCAAGCAGGCAGGCAGGCACACACACCACAGACAGGCAGGCAGG
>JADRCD010201672.1:0-32329 GCA_019843815.1 Montemys delectorum
AGAGAGAGAGAGAGAGAGAGAGAGAGAGTTGGCTCAGCGCTTAAGAGCATTGACTGCTCTTCCAGAGGTCCTGAGTTCAATTCCCAGCAACCACATGGTGGCTCACAACCACCTGCAATCAGATCAGATGCCCTCTTCTGGTGTGTCTGAAAACAGCTACAGTGTACTTACACATAATAAATAAATAAATCTTTAGAAAACTGAACTCAGGTCCCCTAGAATGGTGTTTTGACCCACTGAGCCATATCTGCTGCCTCTGGGACATCTTTTAATACAACTTGAACATCCCTTATCCAAACTGCCTGAGCCCAGAAGTGTTGAAGATTTTTAATCTGGAGGGGAGATTTTTGGTCTGTTTGACCCAAGCCTACACACGAACTTCATTTCTGCTTCATACATGCCTTGGACATTTTTTAGTATATCTGCAATTTTGGCAGTGGCTCATCACATTATGTCAGGTGTAGAGCTCACACTGTGGCATCATAGGACACCATGTCAGCCCCTGGAACCTTCTAGACTTTAGACCTTCAGATACGGGATTGCTTACCCTGAATGAGGATGTCTTGGTGACCACATTATTGCTTGGGATCATCAGGTGTTGCTACCATACAATTCTTTATTTTACACATTGATTCTGTCCACAATGTTCTGTAGACCAAATTTCAGCTGTGAGGGTAACCATCCAGGCATGCACTGGCTCTTAGCTGTATGTAGTCTATGCCAATACCCCAAAAGGCATGTTTGTTTGGACCACAGCCCAAAACACCCTTAGATTGTCAAAAGAAAGATCTGTTCTTGAGAACACAAAATCTAGCAGTACTGGACGCACAGGCACACTTGCTTTCACATTCATCATACTCCTTTCCTGGAGAAATTCACCCAGAGAACAGGGACACCATAAACCCAAAAGCAACACGAGCTGTCTTAGTCAGGGTTTCTATTCCTGCACAAACATCATGACCAAGATGCAAGTTGGGGAGGAAAGGGTTTATTCAGCTTACTTCCACATGGCTGTTGATCACCAAAGGAAGTCAGGACTGGAACTCAAGCAGGTCAGGAAGCAGGAGCTGATGCAGAGGCCATGGAGGGATGTTCCTTACTGGCTCGCTTCCCCTGCCTTTTGCTCAGTATGCTTTCTTATAGAACCCAAGACTACCAATCCAGAGATGGTACCACCCACAATGGGCCCTCCCATCCTTGATCACTAATTGAGAAAATGCCTAACAGTTGGATCTTATGGAGGCATTTCCTCAACGGAAACTCCTTTCTCTGTGATAACTCCAGCTTGTGTCAAGTTGACACACAGAACCAGCCTTCCCTGTGGTTCTTTCTTCACTATGGTGCATTTCACAGCTGGTGAATACATGCCCAACTCTCACCTTTGCATTGCATTGAAACATTAGCATTTCCTCTTACTACTGCAGACAAAAGCAAACCCTTAGTATACAGGCCTTTTGCCTAGTTTGTTGACAATGGCATTTCCACCAGATTTTAATCTCTCCAAACAAAAACCAGGAGAAGGAAAAGCAAATTGGCCTACAGACAATGTACATCAAGGCATACAAGCAGTGTTCAAGTTTATTCCAGAGATCTGCCTAGTGAGCATTCAAATGAAAAAAATCACATAGTAGTTTTGGAAACCTGTTTGGTAAGATGTTTTGAACATACAAGATTCTAGAACTGAAAGCATTCACACCTTTAAATGCCATGAAATGTTAAAAGTACAGGGGAATGAAAAAGAGAATCCCATAGACGAGAAGTGGAGATTAGATATGACCTGACTCATGTATTTGGCCCCAATTATTAAAACTATAAAATATGGAAGAGGGGCTATTTCAGCACCCCACCTACCTACTCAGAGACGCCTCTAATTAGAAACTGACATGGCCCCTTACATTTGTTTTCTGTTTTTAAACTTTTATTGTAATCATAATTGCATGTTAGAAAACTAGTATTATTTTGCAATAAATATATGTATATATGTGCCCTTAGTGCATATAGTTTGTGCTATACAGAGTGTATAAATTGTAATTGTAATCATAATTGTGTTAGAAAACTAGTATTATTTTGCAATATTTAAATAAATGTATATATGTGCCCTTAGTACATATAGTTTGTGCGACATAGAGTATATAAATTCATAAAGGACATATATTATATATGTGTCTGTGTAGACTCTAAGCCAGTTTTCTTTTTTTACAATTAAAAAAAAAAACAATATATCCAATGTACTGAGTTCATCTATAATGCTAAGTCTGACAAGACAGGGATCAAACTTTTAAAGCAAGATAAAATATTTTGTTTAAGAATCATTGCCAAACAACAATTTCTTTTATTGTATTTCATGTACAGATAAATTACTGATCAAATAAACTTGGATGAGCAAAGCAAAGAAATTCTGCTCTGTTCATTGTAATTGCCAGTCTAGCAAATTGGTCATCAAGCTTCCACGAACAGTTGGCGTTTGAATACAGTAGTTATTTACCTGACAAAATCAGGAGTTCAATGATCTCTGCATCTCCCAGGAATGCAGCCACATGAAGCGGGGTTCGTTTCTCAGAATCCTAAAATAAACAATATCAAAGTGTACAGCAGTCAGTGGAGGCTGGATGTTATAAGATGGTCATCATTCACTCTGAGGTCCATGCTAGTAGAGTAAGGTTAAAGACCAACCTATGCAGGTGAGTTTAACAAAAACCCCAGTACTAGTCATGAGAAACCTCTCTGCAAGTGGTTGGTTGGATAATACAAATGGGTCCCCAAAACACTAGAGACCATTGCTGATGCCCTTAGACTCCTCTCAAAGGATTAAAGCGTGCCCCTACTGCTGAAGACACCGCTCACTTAGGACGCTCGAGGACACGAGACACAGATTCCACAGATTCGAGCTGGATCTCACCTGAAAGTCTCCTTCCTGCAGTCTATCTTCTCTAGTACCAAAAAGTACTGTGTGCACGGTCAGGGGAGATTAGCATAACAGTCCATCCGGCTGTGACACCGGATGACCCACAACAAAAAAACAATACAGCAAGATATCCCTAGAGGTGCAACAGTTGGGCTCATTCATCTGTTGGTGGTAACCAACAGTTGTCTAAATGGATGTAAGGCCAATCAACAAGAGAGAGACCATGCTTGTCTATTAGAAACTTAGCCAACCTTCCCCAGGGCTAACGAGTTCATGGATTTTAGAACAGAATCTACTTCTGCCTGGTGCTAGCCTGGCACCATTTTGCAGCTACACTCTAGATCTTATTTTTATAGACACAGATAAGGGGAGCTTATTGCCCTCTCATCACAGAAGTATCTCTCTACAATAAATCGCAACTGAATACAATGCAAAGATGTTCAATGGATTTTGAGGAGCCAGTCCCAATGGGCTCAACCATAGTGTGGTAACTGCATCTATGACTCAGGAACAACACAGATAGGGGCACAGAAAGACTGACTGCATTACCCAACTTTGAAAATGAAGCTGTGGGGTTCAAAAATGCATGCACTAAAGTGAGAGTCAGATAGATTAATTTCAGCAATGAACTTTTAAAAATCCTCCAAGGTTGAAATTTCCTGGATGTACATAATAGCTCTTATTCCTCCTCGTCCTTAAACTGGCAGCAATTGAGACACTTGGGGAAACAGCCTGAACTGAACCAGCCTGTAGGCATGGCCACTTCCACAGCCTCCCCCATTGCCTGAGATTCCTGGGACTCATTGTTGATTCTATTACTTCTGTCACCATTTTATTAGACAATCGACCTAATGACCTTTTATTTGCCCAAGGATAATATTCTCATGAGTTATTTTCTCACACAGTCCAGACCCTCCCTTCCCCTGGGTCTCTTTTAGACTATTGCTTTGTGCATGTCGTGTCAGAAACAGACAACAGACAGGGGACGAGACAGGGCCTGATCTTCAAACCACTTAAGCCGTTGGGAGACCTAGTAAGTGGTTTTATGGACTGACATTAACTAAACAAAATGAGCAGCTTGAATTATATGGGAACTTATGCCATGCATGTATGTGCAGGCAACACTACTAATACCTAAGAACAAAACAGTCTGTGACTAAAAAGCAATCATGTAAGTGGCCATGGTGAACTGTGAACTACCCTAGCCTTGACAACAAAGATTAACTGTTTGAAAACCTACATGCTAAGATTAAAGTATATGATGCTTTTAGCTAGTAAACTGCAAAACCATCTAAGACACAAATGTTTTCTTTCTTCATTTTCCATTCTCCTACAAACATTTATCTTAACTTCCTACTTTCTCAAAACTCCTCACTATGCCTGCTTAAATCTTTCTCAGGTATTAGGGCAAAAGTTATATAATTGTGTGTTCTTTTGTGAATGGAATTAGATTCAGGGCTTGGTTGAACAAATTCAGCCTTGCCCAAGTGATTTAACAATGATAATCCTAGCTCAAATTATGACTTCATCTGACCTGAAGCAAAGTTAATGCTCTGTTTGAGATCTTGGACTCAAATAAAAAGAAAATAAATTCCAGCTTCTCTCTTCACCTTGCAAATTTGGTCAGTCTATCATTATATGGCTAGGTTTGCTGACTCTGAAGTCCTTTATATGACACAGCTTGTTCAAACTTAAGTTTCAATAATAGTAAGAAAGTGTATGGTATGAGATCGTATTGCAAAAATTCTTAATATGAATCTAAGTACTGCTGTTAATAGACATTCAAAGGATTCCCGTAGCTTACATAAGAACTACTTCAATTGCAAAAGAACTACCGCCCCCCTTCAGTGACATGGTAGACATGTCACTGCAATGGAGACCTGTTCATCAAAGCAGAGAATCATGGGCTAGAAAGATCTTAGTCAAAAACAGTACATCCAAGGTTGCTAACACCTGCTTTCCCACAAGGAATGAGCAATCTAGAAGGACCAATGAGCCAACGCTGAAAGACAGAGTCACAGTATCATGCTCAACAAGCTGGAACTCAATGGTCAGTGGGCATCACTCTGTCATAAGTCAAACCACTGGTGCCAGCAACACAAAGATAGGAGGCAAGCATAGCTGTAGGGAAGGAGATACCTGCTGCGCTGCTGCTGGGAAGGAGTTCTAGGCTCGAGCTACCCTAGAGTGTTTGGAAGATGCAGGCCTATTTGGTAATTACAGTACTCTTTCATTTTACCTTTTCCAAACCGCTTGGCTGTAAAACATCCCTACCAGTGGAGAGACACAGCTATGTTCTCAAATTTTATTATTGTCATTTAAAAGAAAAAGAAGCTGAGCCCTGCACAAGTTATAGATTCTCCCAACACAGCAAATTGATGTGGGAGAATTGTGTGTCATGATCCCAATGTGAAATATTTTTCTTAATAAAAATGAAAGTAAGGATATCATTTTAGAATTTCCCTTGGCAGTCCAAACTCCTTTTGTTCTAAGTTTGCTTTCTGTTGCTATGATAAACACCACTACCAACAGCAACTTGGAGGAGAAAGGAGTCTATTTGTCTTATACTTCCAGGTCACAATCTATCATTGGGAAAGGCAGATCAGAAACTCAAGCAAAAACCATGAAATAATTTTACTTACTGTCTCATACTCAGCTAACTTTGATTTTGGGGAGGAGTTGAGGGGTTGTTTTTTTTGGGACAGTGTTTCTCAGTGGAGCCCTGGCTTTTCTAGAACTCACTCTAGATCAGGCTGGCCTTGAACTCACAGAGATCTACCTGCCCCTCCCTCCCCAGTGCTGGGATTAAAGGCATGTACTACCACTCAGCTTCATTAAACTTTTTTTTTCAGATTCCAAAGTTTTGTATTTTTTCAAAATAAAGACTGCACATTGTTTAGAGACAATCTACACAAGACATCATTTAACTAAAATTCAAATTTCTCAGTTTTTTTTTTTTTTTAATAAAATGAGGAGGTGGGGAAGAGCTCTTTGCAAAACTTGCCACAAGGCAAATGAGTTAAAAACCTTTTTTTTTTAGTCAATTTTTTTTTTTTGGTCTTTTTTTTAAACCTTTTTTTTTTCTTGTTAAACCAACCACTCTGAAAGTATTCACATGTGGAATATAGATACAACATTGAACAAAGCATGTGGCCTCCCATGTACACTGATTACCTATGTGCAAGTTCCTATGCACCAGTAAATGGCAGGGCAATTAAAAAAATAATTAGTACGTTATATGTAATTAAATGAAATTTACAAAGGCCTTTCCGTAGGTGGATCTGACCCCATTCTTGGAGAAGAGAACAATCCCAGAGCAACCATTGCGCACTTCTGACTCGGAGCTGGGCACCTCTGCCATGGTCAGTGAGGTCAGCGGGACAGGGATGGGTGCACAAGGCCCACAAATGGACCTCAAGTCCATACCAAGCCAGGGTGCACTTGCCAAAGGTTTACTTTCGAAGAGTCATGATGTGTGGCCGGATTTTGTGCATGAAAATCTTCCACTGGCCCAGCTCGGCCACGTCGATCATCTTCTGGACCACATAGTTAGCATGCTGATCCCTCATCACAGTGTATGAGGACTGTGGGGACCGTCATTATTGGCACATACCTACCTCATCAATGAGCCCAGCACGCTCTGCACGTGAGGCATGAGTGACACACTTCTCCACAGCATTGCTTGAAACTTGTGCTGACTCAATACAAGTACAGTTGACTCTGATCTCCGCTACAGTTTTGCTTTTATCTTCAGGACGACCATGCTCCAGTACATGGTGGATTACATAATTTCCATACTGAGCCTACACAAGCTGCTCCATGTGCTGGTAAAGCTCCTGAGCGCTGGTAAAGCTCCCCGGGGACAAGGAGGGTCCGGTCAGGGAGCCAGTGCTCTACATTAACCTTTCTTATCCAGCCTAGATCTTCAAGCCTAAGGATGGTACTACCCATGGTGGGCTTGGTCCTCACACAACAATCAAGACACTCTCTCACAGACATGGCCAAGGCCAATTTGATGAAGGCAAGCCTTCAACTGTCCTCTTCTCAGATAAGTAGGTTGTGCTGAGTCGACAATAAAAACTAACCAGGATAGTTTTCCTCTCGAGTCTTCCTAAAACCCCACGGGGGGGGGGGGGGGGGGACTGTAATGAGCATAGTAACCATCCTTACAATGGAGCTCACAGGAAATTGAATAGAAAAATTGAATACAATGGAAAGTGACTTGGGAAGCAAAGCTGGAAGCAGAAGGTGCTTATACAGCAGGCCATGTTGATGCCCTGGGTCCTACAAAGCCAGGGCTGGATAGGGGAGATGGAATGCAGAGCTAGAACTGAGACCTTCGCAAGAGAGCTGGCCTTTCAGGTGAAAGTTTGGGTTGAAGAAAGCTCTAGTCTTCATCTAAGCAGGTCGCAGGGGCACCTTGTCCTAGGCTCCTGGTGAGGGGCAAACTCTCACTATGCATCGGTGTCCCCAGGATTTCCCCTCTGGGGTTTAGAATTTG
Organism: Montemys delectorum; assembly: GCA_019843815.1. Classification (NCBI taxonomy): domain Eukaryota; kingdom Metazoa; phylum Chordata; class Mammalia; order Rodentia; family Muridae; genus Montemys; species Montemys delectorum. The sequence continues at coordinate 7,407 of JADRCD010201672.1, forward strand.
GAATTTATAATGCCTGGGTGTGGTGGTTTGAATAGGTTTGACCCCTATAGACTCCTGTGTTTGAATGTGTGGCATATGGGGAGTGTCGCTCTTAGGAGATGCGGCCTTGCTGAAGGAAACGTGTCTCTGTGGGGGTGGACTCTGAGGTGTCTTCCTATCCTCAGACCCCACTCAGTCCAGATGGTAGTCTCCTCCTGGCTGCCTTTAGATCAAGATGTAGGACTCTCAGCTCCTCCAGCACCGTGTCTGCCCGCATGCTGCCATGCTTTCCTCCATAATGACAATGGACTGAACCTCTGAAACTGTAAGCCAGCCCCAACTAAACGTTTGCCTTTCTAAGAGTTGTCCCGATCATGGTGTCTCTTTATAGCAATAAAGCCCTAAGAAACTTTGTAATATAAAAACTTTCAAATTGAAAATAGGTTTAAAAATTAGTTCTAGATCAATGGTATCCCGTTGTTTCTATAAAGAAAACCAAAACCTCTCTGGAGTGATATACTGTCTGTCTAGACAATCCGTGACACCACAGGGGAAATGTCCACTGAAGAGGAACTTCTTTCTAAGCCTAAGACAGAAAACTTTTATGGAAACAATTTACCACAAGCAAAAGATAGCAGACAAAGCCAGCGAGAACCTAAGGTAACAAGGAAACCAAACAAAAATTAGGTATAATATCTAAACTTAAGATACAAAAGACAGAAACTAAGGTAAAGAAAAGCCAGTGTTTTTAAAAGAGCAAAGTATGGAAGCCAGGTATGGTGGTACACAGCTGTTGTATCAACATGTGGGAGGTGGCAGATCATTTCAACCCAGGACTTCAAGATCAACCTTGGCAACATCGCAAAGCTGTATGGTTTTTTAAGAAAAAAATAATAAATATATATGAATGAATCAATATGGGGAGCAGTACCACAATGATGCAAACTGTCTAAAATTTTTGTCTAAGAATACTGAAACTACAGAAGAAAGAAAAAAGAAGAATCTTAGAAGAAAGAAGAAAAAGTACGGCGACTCTGATGTGTATTCTCTTAACAGTCAGCCATCTTTCCTGCACATAAACATCTGCTTAGGAGCTATTGGAGGCAACATGCTGTAAACAATATTAGGGGTACAAAATTAAACAGATTCAGTTCTCTCACAGTGAAGAATCATGGGGCCTAGTTACCACCTTCCTAAAGCAGGACTGTACTACAGGTAACAACAGCAGAATAACTGTGACAGCCATGGTGCCAAATGCTGAGGTAAAATTAACACATGTCATAGGGAATTCTTCCCACACTCCTCCTATTCTGAACAAGTCTGAACACAAAGTCTCAAAAGACATGAAAAAGTATCACTTGGAAACTGAAAATAAACAAATAAATAAACAAACAAACACATCTCACCCAGGCCCCAGTTTATCTGAGAACCTCAATCAACTACAAAGCGTAGTACATACTTCATAGGATGCCTGGAGGGGAGTTTCTGGAAAACCAGGACCAGACCAGGTACAGAATAGCATCTGGACACAATGGCTGAGCTGAGCACTCTCACCCTTTATATGTTTCTTCTCATCTTCCATCAAACTGGTCTCGCCATGACAAAGTAACTATTCATCCCTCAGCTCTTCACAACGCCCTTGAATACAGGGGAAAGACGAACTTAACAGTGTCTGGTATTCGGCTCCTGAGCATGGTATCACAAAGAAAAAGAGCCTTCTAATAATTACCCATTAGCACCAAGGCCAGACAGCCCTTTGCACATAGAGAGACGCATGGGATGACAGAAGACATTCCCATTCCCTCCAGAAGGAAAGCAGGGGAACACTCCATTCTCTGAATAGCCAGAGCCACACAGTGCCGGCTGGGGTTGGAGCTAAGTGTGCAATATGCAGAGATGGCCAGCAGAGGAAGTTCCCGAGTTATCTGTTTACCACGGAAGAAGCAGATGGAAGAAAAGGGGGAAGTTGACGTATGAGTACACAGTGAACTTGATAAGACAAGGCCCTTCTGGTTGAAAGGGCCTTGTGTAGACAAGCAGCAGGAGGGGTACCCCATGCCTCTGTCTTGAAAATTAGTTTTTATCCTGTACTTTGGGAATTCTCAGCCGAAAGTGCATTATTTTCTTTCCATTCTAAATATCTATCATACAACCAACAACCCTCTTCCCTAGGTAGGACTAATTTGCACGCCAATGCACACACTGGAGCAATATTAGAGGTTGAGCTGTCTCTTCAATTCTAACTTCCACTAAAAGTCAAAGATGCTGGAGAATAACTGACAACTTGGGTCCAACCAGCTTAACTTGAATAGGGATTGCCTGAGACAAGCAGGTTTCTGAAGAAACTCTGAACATGTAATAGGTACCTTGGAGAGATTTTAATCATGTGAAGATAAGAGACTTGGATTTAAAATTTTAAAAAATGGCACAAAATGGTAAGGAAGCTGAGTCTTGAGGTTAGGAACTAGAAAGCACTATAAAAGAAAACAAAACCAAAAAACAAGACAAGTAAAACAGAAAAAAAAAAAAGAAAAGGAAACAAATATCAACTTTCTTTTCAAAATGGCTCTGTTTATTTTTCAATTGAACTTCTCATAAATACTGAGAGGTATTTATGTAACAGGCCAACATATGCCCACCAGCTAAACTCAACCATGGCAAACCTATGTCTGCTTCAGAAGCCTGCTTTGAAAAGTATCTTTAGAGTTAAAATGCCACAGCTCAGCTAAGCAAAGCAAACCTTACAGAAGACCAGAAGATGAGACAGACAGACAGACAGACAGACAGACAGACAGACAGACACACAGACAGACAGACACACAGATATAGAGGCAGAAAGAACCAAAGAGAGATAGAGAGACAGACAGAGACTGAGACAGAGACAAGGAGACAGATTGATTTCAGTTCTCCCCAAGTGGTGCTGCAGTGCAAATTTTCACACACATCCCTCTGTGCGTGCTCATGAGGCATTCTCTAGGGCAGATCCCAAGGACAGGAAGCTCTAGACACAGAGGAATATGCACATTCTTTTTATTAGGTATTGCCAAATACATTCCAAAAGTAGTTTGCCAGCCCCACAAATCAAACAGATCTTACAGACATAAGATTCTACTCAATGGCTGGGAAAAACACATTCTTCTCAACATCCCATGGAGTAGTCTCCAAGACAGATTACATTCTAAGGGTCAGAGCAAGTCTTAACAAATAGAAAATAAATCAAATAATTTTTTTTTTAGTTTATCAGATCACAGTGGGATAAAAATATGAATCAAGACATAGATACTAGGGATGGCTATAGGACAGCCAGAACATTGAAGAGGGAGGAAATTAAAACTGTCTAGAATCAAATGAAAATGACGGTACAACTGAACAGAACTATGCGGACACAACTATGACAACTCTAAGAGGAAAGTATTTAGTCGTAAGTCCTTACATTGCAGAGGTGTAAGTAAATGATTTAATAATTTACTTTGAGGCTCTAGAGAGAAAAAAAAGAGGCTGAGCCAAACCCCAAATCAAGGCAGAAATTAATAAACTAGAGTAAAAAGGTAATACAAAGAATTGGTTAAATAAAGACCCACATCTTTGACATGATAGAGTCAACAAACGCTTAGTAAAATAACCAAAGGAACCAAGACATGAACGAAGGTATTAAACTTAGAGAGGGAAGGAGGATGTTACAATCATGATATGGTATATAATGAAATAAATAGACTAAAAATATTGCATTTTTTCTTTTTAGAGAAAAAAATTACAACAGATGCCAATGGAAATCCAGAGGTTCTATATTCAAAAAATCTGGAAAATCTAGAAGAAGTGAAGAAGTTCCTAGACACACAGAACCAAAACCAAAATTGAATCAAGAGAATATAAGTAACTTAAACAGATCTATAACAAGCAATGAGACTGAAACTGTAATAGCATCTCCAATGAAGACATCCCGTTCAGGTCTGAGAGCTACGAAGTCTCTCACTCTCTGCACACTGTCCAGTGGTGGGTCTCTATGGTAATCCCATCTGCTACAAAGGTGAGGGCTGAGTGACACACTGATCTATGGGTATAGCAATATGTCCTTAGGAGTCATTTTATTGCTATGTCCTTCAAGCAGAATAATAGTAATAGGTCTAGGGCCCGTGTCCTATCTAAGTCTCAGGCTCTTGGCCACTTTAGCAGTTTTAAATATGTGTTTCATCTCATGAAGTGGATCTAAAATCCAAAACAAAACCTGGAAACAGATAACTTCTACCAGATCTTTAAAGAAGAACTTAATGCTGATTAAAAACTAGGCAAGAGACCTGAACAGGTATGTCATCAAAGAAGATATACAGAGATCAAAGGAGCACGTGAAAAATGTTCAACATCATTCATTCTTAGATTAAAATCATGTTAAGTATTCATTAAGATTGTTGACAGTGAACAGACTAATAATACCATGTGTCAGATACCTGACTAATACAGAAGTAGAGACTCACAGCCAGCCATTGAACTGAGTACACGGTCCCCAGTGAAGGAGTTAGAGAAAGGTTCTATGGAGCTGGAGGGTTTGCAGCCCCTTAGGACGAACAACAATATGAACTAACTAGTACCCTCAGAGCTCCCAGGGACCCAACAGCCAACCAAGGACTATACATGGTGGGACTGAATGTTCTGGCAGCATGTGTATAGTAGAGGACTGCAAAGCTGATCATCAATAGGAGGAGAGGTCCTCGGCCCTGTGAAGGTTCTGTGCCCCAGTGTAGGGGAATGCCAGGGCCAATAAGTGGGAGAGGGTGGGGAGGGGAGAGGCAACAGGGGTTTGTTCTTGTTGTTTTTGTTTGTTTAGTTGGTTGATTTTTGGAAGGGAAACTGGGAAAGGAGAATTTTACATGTAAATAAAGAAAATACCTAATTAAAAAAAAAGAAAAGAAAAAATAAATCAAGAAGCATATAAACAAAAACCATAAAAAAAAAAAAAAAATACCATGTGTCGGCATCACATGGTGTAGAGGAAGCCAACCACCATATATATACTGCTGGTGGCAATGGGAACCAGTACAACCACTTGGGAAAACAGCTTGACAGTTTCTTAAAGAGTTAAATATTTGTGGACCATACAATCTAAGCACTCAGCCTTGAGATTTCCCCCAAGAAGTTTATGTCCATGGAGAGACCTACCCAGGTAGGTCCAACAGCCTTACTATAATACACACAACTGGAAGTAAACCATATATCCATCAACAACAAATGGACACCCTGTGGTGTTACCATATTATGGAGTTTGCTCTTTCACTCCACCCATAAATTGCTGAAGGTCTGCCAGGTGCCAAGCACTGTGCGCAATCCTGAGGATACAGCAAGGCAGAATCCCTGCCAGACAAACAAACGAACAAAACATCCTTGCTCTCTTTCCAGGCAGTGGACGACCTACTTTAACATTCAGGAAAACCCTACCATCACCAAAAGGAGTTGATAGCACAGTGTTAGAAAAAGTCCCAGAGGAGACGGGGAGGGGGGATGGGAGAAAGATTGTGAGAAGGGGTGGCCAGGAGGGGGGCAGTGAGCGGGATGTAAAGTGAATAATAATAATAATAATAATAATAATAATAATAATAATAATAATAAATAAAACACTTGACATAGAAGCACGCCATAGAAGGAAGGAACAGCGCTCAGATCCATCCCCTCCAGACCCAACAGTGATGCTTAGGCCTTCTTCCCTCGCCCTCCTCCTTCTTTCCCTCTCTCTGAATAAATTAAAAACTAAAGCCTTTATGGGTTGTTGTGGCTCACAGGAAACTATTTTAACTAGTTTTAACTAGACTGACTAGTACTTTAACAAGGTTTTTTTTTTTTTTTTTCTTTTCTCCCCTCCAGGTGGATATTTTAGAGACAGAGTTTATATGTAATCCTGATAATAAAATTTACTGATGCAGTTATCTGGAGGAAAGGCATCAAATCGGTGCATCTTGCCATGTCTGGCCTGAGTAGGAGAGGATGCCCCTAATCCTGCAGAGACTTGATGCGGGGGTCGGGGGGCACAGGGGGGGGGATAGACAGGAAGGGGGAGGAACTCTTCAAGGGGAGACTGGAAGGCTGGGCAACATTTGTGATGTAAATAAAAATTTTCTTTAAAAAAAGATTAGTGTACTGCACCAAGATGTGTACTTGATTTCCCCTGGGTGAGATTTTTGTGGGTGTTCTCTGCCTGCTCTCTTCTGACTGTACTGCAACAACTGCAGTTTAGAAACTGTATGTAATAAAAGACGTGGCTATCAATAAACAAAGGCAGGACCGCTCAGCTAAGCTGGTTTTAAGCAATTACAGAAAAATAACGGAGCCCAGGCTTTCTTTCCCATCCAAAGCCTTCATTATCTCAAGGCAGGCTTTCAACCTCTGACTTTTCAATTTATCTCTTTGCAAATAAACAAACCATTACATCTGTGATCAGTGATGATAAAACTATAACTTACCTAATGCTCCAGAAAGTCACCATAACACTGCTCTGTACCGTGCTGCCACAGATACTGACTGGAAATAAGAGCAAGCAATCTGGTGTGTGCTGGTACCCTCAGTTACCAGGACATGAGCGCAGGCTGATGCCAAGCTGCTCATCTACTCGCAGCCACAAAGCAGTACTTGGCGGCCTTGGACTCTCTGAGAACACCGTGAAAAGTGTTAACCACAGTAGATCTCCTCTGAGGACAGTGTGCATCTGCTCCCTCCGAGGCCTTCCTATCCAGGGGCCTGTGGGATCCTCAGGCACATGAGCACACACACTCACACTGGGCAGAATAAAGAGTCTGGAACTCAGACGGCCCTTGACTCTGTCTGAGTCACTCTTTGCCACTTATAAACTATGTGAGTTTGGATGAATACATCAACTTCTCTAAGGTTTGTTTTCCTTTTCTACAAAATAAAAATAGTATTTATTCCCTTGCAGATACAATTTGGATGCCGATTTAAAAAAAAAAACAGCTGTGCTATTATTAGTCTTTGTGGCTTATCTTGATTTTTTTTTTCAGTTCCCTTGGTGATTCTAAAAGAGAACAAGGAGACAAAGTATCTTCTACAGAAATGATGTGATTATACATTATCAGAGCCAAAGCCGACCAATAGCAGCTCCGCCCCTCTTCATGCCTCCCCATTAAGGAGTAACTCACTGGTTATTGCCTGGATCCTATTATAAATTGTCCTACCTAAACCAACTGGTAACTGGACCTTTTCTCACACTCTAGCTTAGTGGTTCTCATCCTTCCTAATGCTGCAACCCTTTAATATAGTCCCTCATGTTGTGGTGACCCCCCAACCATAAAATTATTTCATTGCTCCTTCATAACTGTAATTTTGCTAGTGTTATGAATTATAATGTAAATATCTGATATGCTGGCTATCTAATATGCAACTTCCAAAGGGGTCACAACCCACAGGTTCAGAACCACTGCCCTTGACCTAGACTCTAAAATTCTTTATCCTCAATCCCCTGGGACCTAGATCAGGTTCTTCCTCTCAGAACCGCCTCAAGTACCTACACACCTCTGCACATTATCTGCTCAGAAAATGTTCTGCCTGCACTAGGCCCTTTTCTCTCATTTAACGGTAGCAGAGTCAGGGCTGGATAAAACCTGAACACACGGAGATGTTCGGGGGAGGGGGTTAATTGTATGTGTATGTGCGTGTGTGCACATGTGTGCGTAAATGTGCACGTGCAGAAGTCAAACAACAGCCTTCAGATGGCAGCCCTGCTTGTCTGATGAGTCTCTCCTCTGCTGAGTAAGGGCGAGGCGCTGAGCTGGCCTTTGAGCATCTGTGGATTCTCCCGTGCTGTCTCCTGTGAGGCCATGGGGCACTCTGGGATTGCAGGTATTTGTACTACTGCGTGTGGCTTTTACGTGAGTCCTGGGGATCCCAACTCAGCTCACACCCTGTCCTGGGAGTCTTAGTATGGTACCTCTTCCTTCCCTAAGTCATGAGAACTGGGCACCCCAAGCCCACACATCCTCACCAAAGCCTTCTGACACTGAAACATTTCTGCAGAGTGGGACCTTTAGATTTTTTTTTTAATTAAAGTTTTCTCTTTAGTACTTATAAGTAAGTCCACCACAGACGTATAAAAGTCCTCATAATAGATAAGCCTGGCACCCACTTTCTGCATCACCTATAGCCTTTCTAACCTGAGCTAATGTGACAGAAAGGCAAATCTACTACAATGTATCCTGTACATTACCTTTTGTTTAGAGAGGGCCGCCCAAGCCCTGAATCACAGGTTGCTGTGGATAGTCCCAGAGCTGGGAGAGCAGAGCCACAGAGCCAGAGTCACAGAGCAGCACTTCTCAGAGATACAGGATCCGAAGGAAGCAATTCCCACCTCCAGGTGCTCTCCAATAGACCTGGAGTTGTTGAGAATGAGCACCACAGGCCGAGTCATGGGCATGCCAGTTATAGAACTGGACTTGATGTGAAATGTAACTCAATTTTGTGCAGCTTGGCAGTTACAACCTATTATTTTCTCACTTGGACTAAAGCCCTTAGGATCCTCACATGATGATCTAGCTTCTGAGAGCAAAGAGAAAGGGCAAGAACAGGGTCTTTCCCTACAAACATCTCAATTACCTTTGCTCTCCATATCAGAGAAGACCCTGGGAGGTGTCGTTCATAGACACACAAACACTGCTTGTCTATTTGAGTGGCTGGTTTACTGTCAGCATTATGCTTTTTCTATTGAACTTACATACCCATAATTTCCACCTAAATATAGCTTTCTTTGCATACAGATACACTCTGAAAGCCATCTACATTTTAAGTTATATAGAACTGATCCTTTCCAGTGAATTATAAAATAATAAGTAGGAAATATAGAATGATACGTGGTTTGATGAGATAAGGGTGCTATGTAACACCCCTTGATTACTCCAGATTTGAGTTCTCTATTTGCGGTGTGGCAGTCTGACTGACCTGAGGGTGGGCTGGTGCAGGTCTCTCTTCTCCAGCACACCAGCTTTCCACTTCTTTTCATAGGAAAACTTGTTGATTCACACCTTCCCGAAGCCTCATAGCTTAGTGAGACACACTACCCTCTCCTGCTTCCTGAACCCATCAGCCCCAGTCATCAATGTGTTTCGTGCTCAGTCTTGAAATCGCCCAAAGGTTCCATCACCAGCAACAAGACAAAGTCCCGTCGTAATTCACAGCATATTCTGTTAGGTGGCTTTTTCTAACCCCATAATCTTTTCTTGATGCTGTTGCTTAGTATTGGGGATTGAACCTGGGGCTTCATACATGCTTATTAGAGTATTCATTCTAACACTGAGCTACATCTCCAGCCCCACTTCCGTTTGTGCTGGAAGTGAGATGGGATCTCATACAGGCCAAGCTGCCTTTAAACTCGATATGTAACCGAGGCTGGCTTTCCTCTCCTAATCTTCCTGCCTTACAGAGTGCTGGCACTAGAGGCACACACTCCCTTGCCTAGCTCACAGCCCTCTTTTTATTTTTACTTTAAAACACAGCCTCACTACATTGCTCAGACTGGCCTTGAATCCACTCTGTAGTCCAGGTGGGCCTTGAACTTTTAATCTTCCTACCTCAGCCTCCCAATTAGCTGGGATCACTGACCTATGCCAGCAGGCCCAGCTCCTATATTATTTAATGTTAATCTTAGATGATGCCCCAGCTTCATCCAAAATTATGTGCTTTCACTTTAAGCACAACTCTTCTAACATGGATTCTGTTACTGAGAGACCAGATCAACTCCATCTTTGGTTCGGGCTCCATCTTAGACAACCTGACCTAAGGTTGAACTTGAGTTAACCAGCAAACCTGCACCTAGAACTCGGTTCCAGGCCACTCCCTAACAACCACCAATCAGGAGGAAAACAGAAGTTAAGTTTATGGTTTGGCTCCCAGCATCAGCCAATCATTTTAAAGGGCAGCAAATTCCACAATAGCCCCACAATCAGATGTGTGCTAGAACTGAGTGTCTTCAAAGGTTTAGGTAAGTGGGAGCCACGTTTTCTTATGTGTCTTGTACATCCTCTAAACTTGACTGAACAGATTAGCCTGCATCCTATCACGGGCCTTGTTTCAAAGCCTTCCTGTCCATTCTGGGGCTCTCAACTAGAACCGTATTTGCCATTAAATCCAATGAGTGAGAAATGTAGCTTTTAATGAGAAGGTAGAGACAGGATATGAAGCTCAGCTGGTGTTGTACCCCCGCTATGATGGCTGCCTGCTATAGAACTATGTTTTCTGTGATACCTCACCTACAATAATAAGAGCCAAAAAGTGGCATTAATGTGACCCCAAAACTGTCCCCTAAAACCCCACTCTTATGAGGTCAGTGATTTGTCAGAGACATGGACTCTAAGGTTGGGTTTTGTTTTGTTTTGTTTTGTTTAAGTCTATATTTGTCTCTGGCTAGCCTCAGAGTACACATGGAATGATTAGACTTCATTAAAATAAAACTACCGGTAAAGAACATTCCAGGCACGGGAAATGGGGATTCTGGAACTATCATTGGAGTTAGAAAGCAAGCCAGAAGCTGTGGACAGAGGTATTGCTGACAGGGAACACTTGCCCTCCTTCTAAAAATGAGAGGGCTGGAACTGGAGTTGGGGGAACATCGGCATCCACGTGCTTCATAAAGAACAGAAAAAGGAAGTGGGATTACAGTGTCAAGACTTTCCCAGGATCAACTCCCAAAGAGACTGAGGTAGGCTAGGAGATCCACCCCCCGGCCATGCCATGGGGCAAGAACCTATGTTTACAGGAAATTCAGTTCATAGTAAGAGGAGCTACTGTAATTCCAACACGGGCAGGAAGAAACTTTCTATATTTCTCGGGTCACTAGAAGCACGGCCTCAGACGCTCCCAACCACGTATGGGTAGCTGGACACGTCCAACAGCAAATCAAGGACAGATTGAAGAGTCAGGGGAGCATGGTTACCAGGTGGCACTAGAATCCCCAGGCTGCACTGAGGGCTCGACACTTGACACGCTTTCCCTTTCCCTGAGGTGCCAAGCTGGTCTCTGGAGGCAGCACACTGTGTGGCTCACAGCTCCTATACTCTGTCAGCTGACAAGCTGTGCCAAGAGAGAGCCCATTAGACAGCTGCAGCCAGGGCAGGGCCACACACCTAGGAAGGAGCAGAGAGAGCTTGGCTCAGTCAGGGAAACCACAGGCCATTTTCCTGTCGCTGAATCTCACCTGCCTACTGCTCCCTGCCCTTACCACAGTCCAGCCCCTCCCTAGGACCTTCACTTTCTGCCACTGGGATTTCCTTCCACCAGCCCTGCCTCCTCCTCATTTTCTCTACCTCTCAGCTGTCCGGACTTGGTTCGCTCTTTATCCCACATCTGGTTCTTGCCACCTGTGTGGACAGCAGGACATCCTAGCAGACTCCAGAGGTCAAAGGTTAAAACAAACAAACAAACAAACAAAAAACGGACACTGTCACCTTGGGTGAGTCGCTAGCCCCCTCTCTAGCCATCATTTCTCTGTCAAATGAACATAATAATGATACTTTTCCTCCTGAATTGTGGAGTGAAATTCTACTTAGAAAGTACCTGTGTGGTTACTTTCCAGCAACCGCTGCCCATCACAGCGAACTCGGACTTTTAAAACAATGGCTTAAAAATGGCAAAGGGATGACAGATCGTTATAAAATGAAAAGATTTTCTAAGATAAATAATAGGAGGGAAGAAATGGCACTTCGTTCAACTCTAAAGTCCATATTTCGGCAAAAGCAACAAGCAGGTATTTATGAATATATCAGCCTCCAAAAACTGAACCCCAAATTTACCTGGACATCTGTATGGTTATCACACATTTCTAAATATAAATTAGAATACCTTATCTGGGTTATGGTTGAGTTTTTTTCTTTTGGGTTGATTCGGGTGGGGACTTTGATGAGGGCAACCTCTCTTGTAGTTCCAAGCTCAGGCTGACCTCAAACTCACTGTGTCAAGGCTGCCTCTGGACTCCAGATGCTTCTGCCTCCTGAATGCTGGGGTTAGAGGAGCGTGTCACCACTCCCTGAAACATCTTTACTGGGGCCACAACTGCCGCAGTGCCACGCAGCTATTTCCATTCTCCACACCTCCTTTGTTTACTACCTCTGTCTCCTAGACTCCACAGGCTTTTGGCTGTCAAGTGAGTCTGCACTGTCTTGAGCATGGGCACGCCTTCCCAAAGGCAGCGCCACTGAGAACCAATGAACTGCAATCCAAAGACAGACCCTGTGGCAGCGCAACAACAGAAACCGATTCAGGCAGTCGCCAATACCAGGCATGGCAATTCTTTGAGGGAAAAGGTCAAGAATCTTGTTCTAAAAGGGCTTAAGATGCTCTGTGCATTACTAAAACAAAAATACCCAAAGCTGGGTATAAGTAGGGGGTGGGGTGGGGGGATAGGGTGGTATTTGGAAAGTCCAAAGAACACAATGTCATCATCTGGCTATGTCCCAACATGGGGAAGTAGAAAGGGGGCTGGCCTCTGCAGAAGTGGTCAAGCATGTAGATGTCATAACTTCATAACAACCCTGCCCCGTGTCAGCACTATGAGACAGCATTAATCCATTCTTGGGGTGGGGGTTGGGGGGGGAACCACCTCTTCCAGACACTTAGAAGTTCTACTTCCCAGCACCATGCTGGGGATCCAAGCTCTCAGCATATGAATCTTTGGAGGCTGAGCCATGTCCATATCCAAGCAGAATCAGAAAGCTTAAACAGACCAAAGCAACAATGCCAGAGAAAATGGCCAGAGACTTGAGGTTTGCTGATCAGGAAAGAGCCATCCCTAGGATAAAGCATTGCTGACACTGGCTGTGTTCTTCAAGGCCCTGGAGTCTTCTCTGTGCACTTGACCTGAGTTACACTCAGACTGGGTAGGAGGGAATTGTAAGACCCCATCACAGAGGAGGAACAGCAGCACATGGAACTGACCTCCCTAGGCCAGGGAGGGTCACACTGCAGCTGGTCAGCAAGAGAGCCACTGCCCAGGGAGTCTGCCCACCCAGCTTACACTCATGACCACTCCTCACTAGTAAGGCCGTATGAGCTTCATGCAAATCTCCTTTGGGAACCCCAAATCCTCTCATACTAGTTCAAGGCTCATCACACCAACTCTGGTACAATATTGTTTTATAAACACTAAGTAAAATTAGTATCTTCAAAAAAAAAAGATATGACTAACAGGAAGAGTTTTTAAGCTAGTGAAAATTAATAAATATGAGGCTTGGGTTTACAAACTGATTCCCTGTGAGCTTCAGTGATATGAATTTATTCCCCAAATTGTATTGAGGAAAGTAAAATTTCTCCGGTGATTTATATGTACATTAACGTTTGGAACGAATCAGCTACAGGTATAAATACTGCAACAGATGGCGTTAAGCAGTGTCCACTCTGAGGTAACTAAGGCCCAGGAAGACAAACACCATATGCTTGCTCTTACTCATGTGTGGATGCTAGCTTCACATTTTTAGGTTCCTGAGTTTATGTTGGAGTGAGTGTCAATGGGAGTCAGGAAGTGAGAGAGGAGCCATGGGAGGTGGGGAGGTAAAGGAAAGGTGGGCTGGGTACCACATGCAATATGGGAGCAAAGGTGAGAGTGCTAGGATGCAGGCTATGGGAAATGCGGGCCAGCAGGAGGGTCAACCAAAACCATAGAGAAAACTTATCACTTTATAAGCTAACTAAAAAATAAATTTTCCGTAAGAAAGAACTTGGGCAGACATACCCTGTATGGATGGAGGATGCTGTTCCCAGAAACCATAAATGCTTTCCCCCCCCCACCCCACCCCTCCCGAGACAGGGTTTCTCTGTGTAGCCTTGGCTGTCCTGGAACTCACTCTGTAGACCAGGCTGACCTTGAACTCAGAAATTCACCTGCCTCTGCCTCCCAAGTGCTGGGATTAAAGGCGTGCGCCACCACCCATAGATGCTTAAAGGAAAACCCCATGGTGAGATGCTGGATGTATATCCTATGAGTTGTTAGCCAGTGAGCCCCTAGATGACCTTCACAATAACTGTTAATGCCATTGCTCTCAGTCAAACCAAGATGGTAAGACCCCATTGCTGACGATATGCACCTGGGATACAAGATACAGATAAATCAAGCTGGAACTGAGCTGGAAGCTTTCTCCTTCTGGCTAGTATTTTAGTACCAGAGGTTGTGAATGGGTTAATGCAAGTTGTTATGAGAGTGGGGGGGGGGGAGGGGGAAGGAGGAGAAGATGTTGACAGCCTTACACAGCGGAGGACCCTGAGTGCTAAAATAGCTACTGAACTGCCAGGCAAGATGTCCAAGTGGCATGCTTGTTTTGGAGTAAACATGCTTTCTAGTTGGATTTGAGTCCCGCTGCAAGAAGGAATACCTTTTTTTTTTATTAGATATTTTCTTTATTTACATTTCAAATGATATCTCCTTTTCCGGTTTTCTCTCCCTCCTCCCCCTGCTCACCAACCCACTCCCGCTTCCTTCGTAGCCCTGGCATTCCCCTACACTGGGGCATAGAACCAAGAAGGAATGCTTAACCTGGTACTGCAAATCTGGTCAAAAGATTTGTCTGTTGGTCAGAGGCCCTGAGAGATAATATACTACTACTATTATGGTGAAAGAGCAGGAAGCCAAGCAGCCTTCTAAATGCCTGTATTTATACCTTAGACTAGTTCTGCTCACAGCTTGAGAAGTGTCTTTTCACAGTGGGCGGTGGTTCATGTAGGGGCTTATAAATGGTCACGGTGCTGAAAATAAGTGGCCACTGACTGCCTGGTCCTAAGCAGGATGTGTCTACCACACCCTCCGAAGCCCAAACCATGGAACACCACAGGAACTCACAGGAAGACAGTGAGATCCAAAAGGATTGGGGAAGTGTGCTGTGAACGCCCGTGTCTGGGCAGGAAATGGCCATTTCTACCATGAACACAACCATCTACACAAGAATAAAGAAGAAGAGGAGGAAGATAGGAGAAGAGGGATTTAGAAAGAAGAGGATCATTTGCTGCTGAAGGAAATCAGAGAGAGTAATGGGGGGGGGGGGGGCTATGTGATCACAATATATTGCATACATGTGTTAAATTGACAAAAGATAAAATTTTAAGAAGCAGTATCTATTCCATTACCAAAACAATTTGAACATATGCAAATTTATTTAACTAGGCATTTGTAAATTTAAAAAACATACTAATGCATTGCCTCATTGTTTGATAACGTGAACATAAAGTGCACATTTAAAAATATTTTTAAGACACTGAGGTAGATTTCCCGACTGGGTCAGCGTATATGCTCCTAGGATGTCTATGCTACCCTTTTGGGAATCTATGTAGATTCCTTTTAGATCAAGAAACTTATCTTGAGTCTGGATCAACCAATGCAGACCAGTGTTTTCTAACTTTTTAAGATGACCCACATCAAGAATAGTTTCCAACCCTGGGCACTGTTACTTTGAGGATGAAACTCACCAGAATATATTAGAGCAAGCCTCTTGGGAAACCTGGGACCAGGTCAGGCCTGTTCTTTCATGCCCTGGCTTATGAGCATCCTCTAATTATCTAATAGCATGAACTAGGGTTGGTTGCCTTGCTTCTGAGGGCTAGGCAAGTAGAAGAGACTGGAAAAGCTACTAATCACATGGCTCCAGGCCCGAGATAGTCTTCAACACCTGACTTGACGCAAAACTGCTCAATTCTTCCCCTTCGTTTGGGTCTTTTTCCCAAAGAGTCGCCTCTTGCCAGAGGCAGCTTGCAGAGCCCAGCAATCCCTCCTCACCTGGGGCCTCCTTGAAGCAGAATTTGAGTTTGGCTACCTGCCTACATAATTCAGAGGCCTGACATCTTCACAAACATGCTCATCTATGATCTTTGAGTTGCCATGTCAGAACTTCACAGTGGCTGCCTTGCAGAGAGAAAAGCCCAAGCACATGAAAAGGCTGTGCGCAGGCTGACAGATTTGTGAGCAAAGAAAGAAGCCCAAAATTATTTTATCCTTCTATGTCATCATCCAGCTGATAGGTCTCTCTAGCTAATCCCAGGTGTCTTGGGATGGCAAAAGCTATCCTACTGTGCCTGTCAGGATTCCTAACCCTGACAAGCCATGAGCATAATAGAGTAGCTGTCCCATGCTTGTCACATGGCAACCAGCACAGTCTCTGGGATCCCTAAGTACTTTGGTTATTACAGAAAGATACATTCTGTTTACTGTTCAATGACCTTATTTATTTTCCAACTCAAAGCAGCTAGGCAGTCACTGATAATCCACTAGATAGAGAATTTGGTCAACAAGAACATGTATTAAGCCCCAACCTTTTTTTTCCGACAAACAGCCAATTACTGTATTTGCAGAATAATGGCCGCTTCATTGCACCCTGAAAAGCAAGCCTTGGGTTCTGTCTTCTCCCAGAAACACATTAGGTCCTGGAATCACCCAGTCACTTCCCCTCTCTGCTGCTCAGGCCAGGGGTCATTCTTGACACAGCCAGCTCTTCTGTGCCCTTCCCATCTCACCCATCTCACCTATCATCCAGACTTGAGTGACCCGTCTCGCGTCTCCTGAGAGACAGGCTGCGCAGCTCCCGGCCACCCGCAGCACACAGAAGAAAGCCATCCGAACACTGCAGCAAACCCAGGCTTCCACTCCACTGCAGAGGTTCGTCCTCATGTCTTTATCCAAACTGAAGAATATTCCAGTCTTCTCAAGATGCCCACTCTCTCATGGCCACTCTCAGTTTACACGTGGCTACCACTGCAGAGGCTTTGGTTTGGTGTCAGAGCTCCCCTTTCAACAGGTTTCTTAGTTTATCAATACCAACTGATCTACCTTCTCTACCAGATCACTGCCTGTCTCTCCACTACACTTTGGACTTCTGAAGACAGAGACCGGGCCTATATTCAGCACCAGAGCATCCCTAATACCTCACACAGAGCTTGGAAAACTGCCCCTGTGGCTGTTGAATCAGACTTAACGCATCACATAGCAGTGGGCCTATGATATCTCCTATTCACTCGTTAGAATATCACTTCTTTTTATTTTCAGTCTGACCATGGGCCAGTCCTCAAAGGGTGGTCCCCAAACAGCAGTGCTAGCCACTGCTAGAAACTTACTAGAGGTGTAAGACGCTCGCTGGTACATGCCAGATCAGAAACCCTGTGGTAACAGCCATCTGCCTGCATTAATATGCCCCCTAAGATTCTGTTGTACCCTGAAGTTCAAGAAACAACAATAGTCCAAGACTATTCTGGAGGTTTTGTTGGGGTTGTCTGTTGGATTGGAGGATGGTCTTAGGTTAGAAGTAACAAAGAAAATTTGTAAAGACTTAGAAGGCAATTGCCTTGACTAACATCTTATTAAACTGATGTCTGATGGGCAGGAACCTTCAGTCTTTCGTACAGCAATGTGCTATAAATCACTAAATCATGAGGGGATATGTGGTAGAAGAGTCTTCCAAATGTATTTGCCTGCTGAATTGTCTCTTGTGGCTCCTTGGGAGGGAGACTCATTCTGGACTCTGGGAAGCACACTTGGAAAGTGCTACTACCCCTTTCCCCAAGGGGAAGCCTTAGCGTCATTCCAGGTCATTGTGCCCACAGCAGTGTTAACATAGTCACGCAATGATGTCTGAGTCACCGTAGCAGCTGCCTTAAGCTTTACCCATCTTCATCTCTTCTAATCTTAGATCTGAAAACAAATGCTTAATATTAAGCATATCTACACACACACACACACACACACACACACACACACGTACACCAGTAAAAAGAGAACTCTAGTCTTTGTGAAAGCCTGAAATGTTTATGAAGCCAAACAGAAAAGAGTGGAAACCCGTGGAGATTCCAAGCCCAATGGCAATTTCTAACAGTTTTAAGGATCCTGTTCTGTGTTGGCTTGAGCAGCAGGGGAATCCCCTATTGAGAATGTTCCCCTAACGGAGCTGCAGAGAACGGATTCCCATCCAAGTCCCGGTTTAAACGAAGTGGGTGGAGATTCCTGATAATGAAGTGGTAAACTGTTCAGGTGACTGAAGGATTATTGGTCCCAGCTCCCAGTCAGTAACCTTGAGAAAGCTGAGCCAGCTTAAGGAAGATAAAATATTCATACAAACATGCAGTGTTTACTTAATCAGGGCTAATGATTGGCTTCTTAATGAAATTTCACAGGCTCAGTTGAACACAGAAAACATTTGCTTCTCTAAAAGCAAACAGGACTGTTTGCCCTGTAACCAGACAGAGGCCCCCCCAGCCTGCAGGCGTGTACAGAGGCAGATGTGTGCAGGAGCGGCTGTGGGGAGCTTCTGACCGTGCTGAGAGAGACAAGGCGAGACCTGAGAGCAGCAGTTGGGAAGCGGCAGGATCTAATGCACAAGCACAGATACACATTTTGGGCAGTTGTGCCAAACCTGACAGTTCATAGAGGCACAGATGACCAAAGAAGCTAACGCTAAGTCCAAGGCCAGCCCAGAATATCTGTTTAGGACGGCTTTGGCATGGAGCTCACTGCAACCACTCTGCATCTCAGGCAGCCTGTTCTTACTCGGGTTATGTTAAAATTCAACAAGATAAAACAAGAAATTCCTTAAGGCTGGAGAAGAAAGATGAATAGGTGCAACATAATATTTTCACTTTTTTTTTTTTTTTACTGTGTGTGTGTGTGTTGTGTGGTATGTTACTCTTTGTATGTGTGTGTATAATATGTATATGTGTGTTATTCTGAATGTGTACTATGAGTTACTCTGTGTATAGTGTGTGTGTGTGTGTGTGTGTGTGTGTGTGTAAGTCAGAAGTCCACTTTTAGGAGCAGGTTCTCTCCTTCCACTGTGAGTTCTGAGAACTGAACTCAGATCATCAGACTTGCTGCCCTGTAATTGCCTCCACCCACTGAACCAGCCCCTAGAGCCCAGGATTTTTAAATTCTAAATAATTCTTTTTTATTTTTGCATGTGTGTGTGTCTGGGCGTGCACAAGTACTGTGGCACATGCAGGCTCAGTGCAAGCGATTGAAGGACATCAAGCTTGGTGACAAGTGCCCTCCCCACTGACTTATTTCGCCATCACTGAACTACTCTAGGTAGCCCTGCCATGATGAATATATACTCTTATACATCTGTGTGGGAATCATAGATTCCCACCAGGACGGACCTGGGGTGGGGGTGGGGGGGATCGAGTGTGTATGTCAGGTAATGATCACTGACACCTGAGAACTCACTGACCGACCGCAATGAAGGCATCACTCGGGGAAGTGTCAGCAGTGAGGGGCTGTGCGTGTGGGTGGCAAGGGCTATATGGGTGCTCTTGCTAGTTTCTGCTTAAGTTTCCTCTGAACCTAGAACTGCTCTAAAGATCAAATTTATTCTTAAAATATACAATAAAATGAATGTTCTAATGATATTTTAGCCATATTTCGTATAAGACTTAGAAAGCATCAATTGGCCCAATTATGAATTACTCTTACCAGCACTCTGTTCCTAATAGAATTCTTATTGGCTTGTAGAAGCTGGCTGGCGAAGGTGGTGGAAGACTTACCAGCTCTCCAGTTGTCCCTACACCCTCATCTGACATTGCCCCAACATCAGTGACCACTGCTCTCAGAGTCCTGGCCACACAGGGGAGGCTCACAGAACACAGCCACTTCCGCTACACTGATGCTTTCCATACTGTGGTCCAGGAAGGCAGGGGCCCTGGCATGCAAGGAACGTGCTCCCTTAGCATTTGCAGGCTAAATGGAAGTGAAACAGCCATGGATGAGGAGATAATTTATCTGGTTTTAAATAACTTAAGTTTAATAAGGAAATAACACTCATCAAACTCAATAATTCATATAAAAAGACCAGTTTTTAAATTGGCGTGAGGCTGACTATCTTTAGAAATAAGATATTCATACCACAGCCCCAAAGTGGATACAAAAAGCAAAACAGAGCAATGATGTGATCTTTCTAGAAAGTATCACGCCGGACGGTGGTGGCGCACGCCTTTAATCCCAGCACTTGGGAGGCAGAGGCAGGCGGATTTCTGAGTTCGAAGCCGGCCTCATCTACAGAGTGAGTTCCAGGACGGCCAGGGCTACACAGACAAACCCTGTCTCGAAAAACAAAACAAACAAACAAACAAAAAAAAGTATCACATTTAACCAGGGTCTTCTGAGTCATTAGTACAAATGATGGTGAGGGAAGTCTTCACTTGCATCTCCTATCATGCCAATATTTATATCTACACAACATACAAAGTGCTTTCTCACTGAGTTCCATCCCTTAGAGAGTATGCTTTTCCTGGGAAGCACAAGTGATGCAGAACACAAACTCGTGGTAACATGTAGGGGGACCTTTGAAACCTATAAAATTGCATTATTTTAAAGTAAATATGGCCAAAAGTTAATGTTTAACGTTAGGTGGGTTCAGAGTTGCTCTCTGAATGTTTTGACATTGCAATGGCTACTTTTAGTTGTCAACTTGACTACATCTGGAATTAACTAAACGCGTGGATGGGTATACCTCTGAGGGTTTTTTCCTTGATTGGATCTTCTGAAGTAGGAAGACCCACCCTAAATCAGATCTTTCGAGGTGGGGAAATCCACCTATAACCTGGGCCATGCCTTCTGGTGACAGCCTATATAAAGGACATGGAAGGAGGATTCTTGCTTTTTGCCTGTCTGCCCTCGCTCTCTCTCGGCAGCCAAGTTCACTCCTCTGCTGGCATGAAAGGCTGCTTCTTTGGGATTCTGATGTAAGCTAAGAACCAGCTGAGACATCCAGTCTCATAGACTGAACAACTACTGGAATTTCCACTGGTAGACAGCCACTGTTGGACTAGCTGGACCACAGCCTGGAAGCCAGTCTAATAAATCACATTAAATCTATCAGTTCTGTTTCTCTAGAGAACCCTGAGTAATACAAACATCTTATATAAGAAAGGAGTCTGCCTCGGCTACACTCTTTGTCCCTGTCTTTCCTTTAGACAGGAACAATTCTGGGTAAAAATTTGGGGGCTCTTGAGAGTAAGAGGAGCATACTGCTCTTACAGAAGAACCAGGTTCAGGTCCCAGTGCCCACTTGGCAGCTCACAACTGCCTGCAACTACAGTTTCAGGTTTCAGAAGACTTAATGTCCTCCTAGGACCTTCATAGGCAAGAGGTACATACATAACACATATGTATACATGCAGGCAAAACACTCATACACACAAAAATAAATAATTTTTAAAAAGAAACAATTCTTCTAAAAAGACCCTGCCACCAGTAACTGCAGGATTTGAAGGCAGGGTATCAGATAGCTCCAGCCCCTTGCAGGTAGACTACATGAAGCCTGTGGCTGCAGCAGATTTTGTTATGGGGCCTGCCCATACCCAGGTCTCCTAAGAAACCTTGAGAGACAGACCATAGGTTATGTGTGCTTACTTGCTCATCGGCCTGCCTATCCATCTCTCTGTTTATCTCTATTTCCCAAATAAAACACTTGTTGCTCAACACTGAAGACTACTTGAAAGGGACAACATCAGAAGATCAAGAAGGGTCACAACTTAGCATGTGCTTTTCAACTCGGGGGCGGGGGGGGGAAGTCAGATACACAATGTATGTGTGTAGGTGAGGACACAGCTGTATGTTGAACTACTAATTTAATCTCAGTTGGGGATTTTTACCTCATCTTTGATCACTCAGTTCCCAGATAAAAGACACATAACTTTTATATTTATAATAAGCTTTTAAAGCATTAGAGCTGGGCAGATATCTATTCTCTAAGCTATTAGTACCTACTTCTCTATCAATAACCCTGAGTTATATAACTCACCTTGTTCCATCTGCGCAGCTCTTAACTCCAATTGGCCCACCCTCGTGGCCACGTTTTCATGACTGGCCTACTCCATGGTGTCTATTTTTTTCCCCTTTTGTGGTCCTCCTCCAATCCCAAGCACCAGGGACTGAAACTCCACCTACCTCTCTTCTGCCCAGCTACAGGCTATTGGCATCTTTACTCAACCAACAGTTTTAAATTAAGGAGCAAGGTCACACATCATCACTCAGGTGTACATGAAGATTCTCTTGTCATCGAAGGCAACCAGGGCCAATATTTAGCATTACAAGACATAGCAACAGACCAAGTGTTAGCAGGTGTAAGCCCACATGGAGCACTGTTACAAAAGGCAGGCCTGTGAGCTAGAGGGAAGCATGTTACCTGTACGACTGAGTTCAAGACATACTACAATGTCACTCTATAACCTTACAAAGAAAGGAATAGAGGCCTTCTAGGAATGCATTTCTACATGCTTGAAAAAGCAGAAAAAAGATATAGAGTTCCCTCAAATCTTTTCAGATAGTATAATTTGACTGAGAAGGTTCATAAGGAAGCATATGGGTTGTCGGTGCTAATGTCTTATCTATAAGACGCATTCCATATATATGTGACTAATGGATGAATATATATATGCAGTTACCCGATGATGCTATTATATAGATGGCTTTCTTTTACTCAGCCAATTCCTAGGTCACAAAGGCTTTTAACATACTATGGCAGAATGTTGGTTCCCCCCAACATTTCTCTCTCTCTCTCTCTCTCTCTCTCTCTCTCTCTCTCTCTCTCTCTGGTTTCTTTTGAGACAGGGTTTCTCTGTGTAGCTTTGACTATCCTAGAACTCACTCTGTAGACCAGGCTGGCCTTGAACTCAGAAATCCGCCTGCTTCTGCCTCTGCCTCCCAAGTGCTGGGATTAAAGGCATGCGCCACCACCGCCCAGCATCATTTCTCTTTCTTTCATCAAAGAAACCCTAACTTTTAGCTGAGCACCTGACCATGTGATAAGGGTTTGGACAATACAACCAATTGTCTTTTCATCTTAAAGAGAACGAGTGTGCCTTTCTTCTACTTGGCTCCTTCATAACAGCTGGAATTTAGATGTGGTGGCTGATGCTCAGTGGCCATTCTAGACAGTATGATGGAAAATGCCTGTCAAAGATGACAGCTAAGAAAGAAATGTTAGATTCCGGCATGGGTCCCCCCACTCAAGAAGAATCAGGAGGGAGATCGCTGCAAATTGCATGAGGTTTTTATTGCCAGTATACCGGGGTCATCCTGCATTCAGAGCAAAGGCGATGACCAGGAACAAAAGCACACACACTTTTTATACCTTTCAATACATAGGTTTACAGCATGAGTTGGTTATCTCTCATTGGTGGAGCCCATTGTCTTTTGTTCTCATTGACCTCTGTGCCCCAGGTGAGGAGGAGATACCAACTGCACGTAGGAGGGGTAGGGGGAGATCCACCCTCCCGGGGACGGTTCCTGGAACCGGGTATTTCTTGGGGGTGGGTGTTTGCTCTGTAAACCTTTCTGAAGCTCTGTATTTAGGCTAAATGGGCATTCCTTGCTCCTTGGTATTTTTATGAGGTGTCCCTATTTGCTCAATTCTTACAGAAACAAAGTCTGGAACATGACACAAGGGACCACCATGCCACTCCAGGGCAGCCTCCCAGGACATGCTTCACATGGGAAATAAACTCATTACTAAATTCTATTCATTTCTGTTTAACTAAAACCTACTATCTTGAATAATCATAGCTACTACCTTATCCACAGACATCACCTCATCTCCCTGACCCTAACTTTAGAAAGCACTTATTATTGAGCCCATTTTATAAACTTGAAGCCAGAAGAAGAAAATTAGCTTGCTCAAGGGCACCCAGAGCTCAAGATTTCTCCCTCTGTCCCAAGCCCAGGCTCTTTTCTCTATATCCAGAGTTGCATTTTGGTGTGATTGACAGGATTATTTACCAGTTAATATAATTATTTGCCAATAAGTAAAACATATTAGTATACCCTCTCCCTCTTGTCTGCCAGGAAATGAGTAGCTCTCTTCTGCTACACCCTTCTTCTATGATGCCTAAAGGCAGTGAGGCAGTTGACCCTTGAAACCGTGAGCTAAGTGAGCCCTCATTCCTAAGGCTGTTTTTCTCAGCAACAGTAGGTTAGCTAACATACTGTGCATAATGGGATAGGAAATAGCAAGAAGAGCTTTCAAGACAGAAACTAACAGTGGAGAAAACATTGTGTGTTAAAGTCACAGATATTCTAGCAAATATAAATACTATCCTAGACACCTCCTTAAACAGGAAGTGGCAACTGACTTGGCAATAAATATATTACTACCAAGTTGTATTCTGCATAAAATATGCTTAGCATTTGTCTCTCTTTTTTTTTTTTTTTTCAAGTTAGTAACCAAAGCTTTAATAGTAACATATCTATCAGGCAAGAGTTGGAAGTTCCCCCGATGTCAGCATTTTGCGCTCATTCAACATTAGACACGCCTAAAAAACAGCATAGCTGGAGCAACCAATAGCTACAAATATACCTTTAACCTTTGAATGTAATCATCATCTTTAAGAATAATCTGAGTATGTTGTTATCTCTGCCAAAATCAGTTTGAAAATATGAGTTGCCATTGTCTTAACAAAATTTCTTACATCTAAGAGTATCCTCACTGTGGATGGTTTCTGTCAATGGGTGGTCATGGATTAGGGAAGGGCTTATGTAGCCCTAACCCTCCCTGCTAAACTTTTGGCTCCTAGATGAAAGATAGACATTGTCTTCCATCAGGTACCTACTGACAGAATCATCAGGCTCCAATGGATAGTTCCAATCCACGATCACACAGACACCTGGTTAAACTCTGTGAGTCCAAACGAAACAAAAGGTATGAATGTGGGCAAGAGACTTGTGGGAGGTAACAGGGGTAGGAATGAGGTAAGAAAAGAGAGAAGGAGCAAGTGGAATCAGAAGTCTATGTGTGAGAGAAAGTAAGTGTCAATGTGTGTGTGAGAGAGAGGGAGACAAAGAAAGAGCGCACGAGCGTGCGTGCACGTGTGTGTGTGTGTGTGTGTGTGTGTGTGTGTCAGAGAGAGAGAGAGAATGAAAGAAAGCATGTGTGTATATGTGTGAGAGAGAGGGAGGGAAAGAGTGTGTGTATGTATGTGAGAGTGTGTATATGTGTAAGAGA
>JADRCD010201673.1:0-14402 GCA_019843815.1 Montemys delectorum
TCTCTGCTCCATAGTTAATCTCTGCCACTCCTTCTGTGGGTGTTTGATTCCCCTTTTTAAGAAGGAATGAAATGTCCACCTTTTAGTCTTCCTTCTTCTTAAGTTTCTTGTGGTTTGTGGGTCGTTCTTCCTGTATTCCAAACTTCTGGGCTAATAACCCAGATGTTTTCAATTGCAGTATTCTCTTGGTGCATTATTTTCCTTTGAGTGTGTAGTGTTCTTGATATCTCTTCTGATTAATTTTAGTGTGAAGGTTATTTTGTCAAATATTAAAATAGTAGCACTCTCCTGCTTCTTTGTTCCAATTGCTTGGAATATCTTTTCCATTTTTTATCCTAAGTGATGTCTGTCCTTGGTTGTATAGTGTTTCATGGGTACAGCAAGAGGACACATCCTGTTTTCTAATCCAGCCTATTAGTCTGGCTTTTTATTGAGGAATTGATACCAGTGATATTGAGAGTTATCAATGAGCAGTGTTTATTGATTCCTCTTATTTTATTGTTACAGTGTGAGTTCCCTCTTCCTCTTCACTCACTATTCTGGTGTGTCTTTTTAGGTGGGGCAACCTCTTCAGACTGAAGTTTTCCTTCTACTGCCTTTTTTGAGGTGGATTGGTAGATAGAAATTGCTTATATTTGGCTCCCTTCTGGAATTTATTTCTTTCTCCATTGATTATGATTAATATTTTTGCTGTTGATAGTCTGGACTGGCACCTGTGGTCTCTCAGCGTTTATAGAACATTTGTCTAGGCCCTCCTGCCTTTTAGAGTCTCCACTGAGAAGTCAACTGTTTTTCTAATGATTCTGCTTTTATATGTTACTTGGTCTTTTTCCCTTGCAGCTTTTAATGCCCTTTTCATTGTTGCCGTGTACATTTAGTGTTTTTATTATTATCTGTCGAGAGGAAGCTCACTTCTGGATCTGTCTGTTTGGTCATTTACATGCTTTTTTTTTCTGTGATTAGGAATTTTTTCTTCTATGAATTTGTTTTAAAAAATGTTCTCTGTGCCTGGATTTTTTAGATTTAACATTTTCTTTGACTGCAGTATCCATTGCTTCCACCTTGTCTTCAACCTGATATTCTCTCTTCTGTGTCTTGTACTCTGTTGTAAGGCTTACCTCGGAAATTTTTGCTTGACATCCTAAATTTTTCATTTTCAGTTATACTTCAGTTTGAGTTTTCTTTAGTGGTTCTATTTCTTTGTTACATTCTACTACTAAAATGCCTTGAATTATTTTATTATTTCATTCAGCTATGTGTTCATACTATATGTTTTCATAGACCTCACTGATGGACTTATTCATATCCTCTTTAAGATTCTTGAACATATTCATAATAGATTTTTTAAAGTTCTTATCTTGTGGTTCAGACGCAAAGCATTTCTCAAGGCCTATTACAACAGGGTTTCTGTCTTCTACTGGAGGATACTGACTTCACTGTCTTGGCTGTTCATGTTTGTGTTTTTGTATTGATGTCTAGGTTTCTGGAGTCAAAATGTTTGAGGTACTTCTTGGTTTTGATATTTAGTTTTGCCTTCGTTTTGTTCTTTGGTTCCTGTTGCCCTCTTTGAATCCTAGGCAAGAGTTATGGCTGTTGTGTCCCTGGTAGAAAGTGCTTCTGTAGGTCAGTCAGTAGCAAAACCACATGGAAATAGACTAGGAAGAAAGGCTGAGAGAGAGGAGCCATGGAAAAGATTCTGGATGTGGGAATGCAGGTAGGGTGGGAGAAGGGGCTCCTACAAGCAGGCAGCTACAGAGCTGAGAGTTGGTCTAGAGACAGTGCAATAAATGACAGAAAGGTTAATGAGAATTTCCTACCTGAGTCCCATTCCTCTGTGGCCACTGAGAATCCCTGGTAGAAAGTGTTTTTGAAGATAGTAGGTTGACAACAAGGAATGAAGATGGGCTAGAAGGGAAGGATGAGAGGGTTGGCTGAATATCCAGTCTTTGGGGCCTGTACCAAGAGCCAGAGTTCCCACATAATAGCCCTGGGGTAGGAGGAGGAGCTCTCACAGGGCAGGTTGAAGTAGGATAAACAATAAGTGTGGAAAGACAGAGATGAAAGCTTAATTTTGGCTTTACTCGCCCACAAATAAATATTAAAACATTATTTTTTCCTACATAGTTTTTTAGATAAACATCAAGCAAGTGAATTTCTGTTAACTGATGAGAAATTAGCTATTGGCCATTTTAGGAGATTTTGAGCATCTCCTAGCTTCAATTCTCTTTTATTGTCCTGTGATAAGTAGTGTCCCAGGAATTTTGAAATGTTCCCAATTCAGTTGGAGTTTTGGATATCTGAAGCACATTACTGTTGCTGTAAGACTTGAGTCTTGATGTGGGTGATCTAAAGAAGACACTTTCATATTATGTGTGAATTTCTTTTTTTACATAATTTTAAGCATGATATTATTTTCTTTCTTCTTTATCTAGCATGTTATAAATTATGCTACCAGTTGTTTCCAGTCTCACTTCTTATTGCCCTCTATAGGTACTAGTACTCTTACTACAGCCTGTGTTCAGTATCAGCACCTAGACACTTTCTTAGGAAGGCAGGCTAGTTCTGTAATGCTCTCCTGAAAAGGGTAGCTCTTAAAGCTTACACATAGAGCACTGTGCACTCTTGACACCATTTTATGTGCAGTTGGAGCTATGCTCTCTAACACTAAGATGCTGTTTGTTCTCACTCACTTCTGAGTCGTCAATAGAATTTTCCCAAAGGCCTAACCTTCTTTAGAATTTTCTGTTTTAATTCTAAAATAATAAATAGTGGTAGATACAGCCTGTGCAAACAAAACTTTTTGGGTTTCTCAAGAGTATGTATAGGTTCTAAGGTCAAAAGGTTTCAGAGCCAGTGAAGCCAAGATCAGTAAGGGACTTGTACTTAAACAGAAGACAAATGTGGAAGTGTGATGAGTCCCTCCTTCTAGCTTAGTCTTTAAGATTCTGAGATCTTGGAATTGAAGATGCTTAGGTAATATTTTGTCTGGAGGATCCTTCTCAACTTGAAAATCCTCAGGACAGATACAGAATACAAAGGAACTAACTACATTCTCAGGTCTCATTGAAGTATTATTATTCAAAAAACAATCGTGTACTCTGTAGCTATGGAACCTGAGTAGAGCTTACTCCCATTTATAATTTATAATGAACCATTTATTCTTTAAACCAGATTTTTAAAAAAGTGAAAATGTAGTAACAGTAGTACTATTCAGCTGCCAATGACTACCTGCCAACCAATATACTATAGATAGCTCAAGTTCTGTCTTTATTTTTAACTTCACTCAAATAATTTAATATCCTGATTTTAACAAAAGGCAGCCTGGAACCGCAGAATTGTCTCAGAGGCTAGAAGCACTTGTTGCCCTTTCAGAGGATGAGGGTTTAATTCCCAGTTTCTACATGCAGACTCACAGCCATCTATCACTCCATCCCAGGGGATCCGTGACTCCAATCCCAGGGTATCCAAAACCTTCTTATGGTCTCTGGTACCAGACATGCAAGTGGTGCACATATATCATTCAGGAAAAACACTCATATACATAAAATAGTAAAAGAGGTAAATTTAAAAATATCTTAAAGTCAAACTCATATTAAATAAATGTCAGTTTTCTTACAAATGAAAATATATCTCAAATACAGATTTGATTATACTTAAAGTTGATGCACATTAAGAGAGGGAGTATCTTTTATATCCAACAGTCTGTGAAGAAAATCTTCTGGGTTAATATTTTTTTCTTTTTCTTAAAGGGTGTCCATGGAGTCATTTAAGCACGGGGCCTTGAGAGAACAACTGGCTAACCTGGCCACGAGACAAAAGAGTCTTTTAGTTGTAGCAAAGAAACAGAAAAAGATAAGACTGAAAATTCAAAACTATAAGAATGCTACACCAATACCTGGTGTTAGTTTAAGGAAGCTGCCATGTAACTCAGACATCTGTAGTGACAAGAAGAGCCAAGAGCCTCCTAGTATGGGAAACTTAGCACATGCCCAGTCAGGCTCACTTGCTCCTATCAGTCCTGCTTATAGAAGCATGCAAGAAATACCATTGTCCCTGGAAACAGAGAGCGACAGCCAGAGTACTAACATTTGTTTAAATGCAGAGGCAATAAGAAGAGAAGAATTCTCTGGAAATGACACAAATTCTAAACAAAATGTTCGGGACTGTGCCTTGGGTGGGTTATTAAGATCCAAACCCCAAGATAACTCTGAGAAAATTCCATCATCATCCCAACCTACTGCTCTTACTCCTCAAGCAGAAAATATTCTTACAGAAACTACAGTCAAAGGCTGTGGATTTGATAGTTCTGCACTAACTGGCACTATAAATATTTCAGAAGATAAAAGTATATTTTCCTCAAACGATGCCTGTCTACCAACTGTTCCTCAGAATCAGGAGCTTTCCCGTTGTCATCCAAAAAGAAGAAACAAGAAAACAGCTTCCCAGCAACCATCTGAGGGCGCATCAGAGCCTCTGCCTCAGGCCATTGCTGTCTTAGACACCTATACTGTGCACCAAACAATGCCACATCTTAAACAGTCAGCTTCTGCTGCTTCACATGCAGAGAGCATTCAGATCTCTCCTCCTCCCTCTGCATCTGCCCATCAACGCTTCACTAAAAAGGCTCCACACCACAGCACAACTCCCAGAAAGAAAGCTGTGCAGCTGAAAGACTTGATATTACTTGGAAGAATTAATCCAGAAAACAACATTCTTGAATTTAAAACACAGGTATTCTCTTTTTCTCTAAAGTCTTGCAGATTTTATAAGTAGTGTTGGTATAGCGTAGTAGAGACATAAAGGAAATAGGATTTGGCTGTGCTTTCTGAATGGAGGAATAAACTCATTAAATCCTTAAGAAGAAAATCCATACCTTATTCTGGATTTGCCCTGATAGAATTTACTCATAAGCACCTTTGGTTCTCAACTACAGTCAGTCAGTTATATTGTAGCAGGAAGAATTTAAGAACAAACATAGAAAATTGTTATTATTAGTCCAAACTAGGTTCAAGAGCTACCAGTACACTGCTAACCCATTCCCAGGTATGTGTTAATTTTTCTTCCAGAGAGGCTCAGTTTAGGACCACACTTGAAACTCTAGTAAGAAAGTCAACTAAAATATAATACATTCATAAAAGTGGATGGTGAAAAAAGATTCTATTAGGTGTACATATTTAAAAACATTTAGTTTCTTTTTACTTTTTGAAAGAGGAATTTAGCGTGAAAAAGGTTACCAAGTCTTTGAACATGCTTCTTTGCTTGTGAACAGCTCTTTGAGAAATCAACCCTGCCTAAACAGAATTTATCCTAAATGACTGTTTTTCCTACTCTTCTTGTTCCTGAACAAAGACTTTTCCTGCTTCAGAAGCTTTACTTACAAACTAAGAACAAAACAGTTTAATATTACAGTTCTGTGATCACATTATGATTTGATCTCATTTCTTTCAATGTTCTAATTTGCCTGCCACCCAGTTTGATAAGTTACAACTACATTATCCAGAGTACATCAATTTTTAGCAGGTTAGTTATAGTTACTCAGATTTTGACAGTTGTAGCTACTTCTCTGGATCAGCTTAATGAATCTTCAGTAGTGTTTAGTGGGGCGTAATTTGTATACAGTACACTATGCATTTTCAAAGCATACTATCTGACAAGTCTGACATATGTATTTACCTACCTGTGAGCAACAATAAACTATCCATCTGCTTCCCATGCTTCTTAGAGCCTGCTTTATATATCTCTCTTCCCTGCCTCAGGTCATTGCTGTTGTGCTTTGTGCTTCTAATTTGCATCTCTAAGAATTTAAATTGTGACAAGTATACTTTACATATTAATTTTTGTCGACTCTTTTCTTGTAGTCTAATTATTTAAGATTCACCTTTTTCATTCCCTTTTTATTTCTAGGGAGTGGTTTGTTTTACATGATACCATAGTGTCTTAGTCAGATTTTCTACCTCTATGGACCAAAAAACAAGTTAAGGAGAAAAGGGTTTATTTGGTTTATACTTCCAGATCTGAGTCTTTCATTGGAAGAAGTCAAGATAGGAATTCATAAATATTTATGTTGTTTCCAGCTGTTGGCTATTACATAAAGCTGGTGTGAATTTTCTTATGCAGGTTTTGGTATGAGATAGACTTTCATTTTTCTTGGGTAAACACCTATGGATGGAGTTACTGAATCCTAAGCTAGGTATACATTTAACCTTTAAGGAACTTGCCAAAGTTATTTATAGAATCTAATACATGCACTATTTGCACAGGTGCATGAGAGTTCTAGTTGCTGTACATTATCACTATGCTCTATGGTCAGTACTCTAATTTTAGCCTTGCTAACATATAGTGTGGATATATTATGTGTTAGATAGCATATACATATATATGTATATTTATATATATATATATGTATGTGTGTATGTATATGTGGGCGAGGGTGTGTATTGCTTTATCATTGTGGTTTTAATTTGCATGTCCACAATTAATGATGTTGAACATATTTGCTTGTGCTATTTGGCCATCCATATTTACTTTTTAGTTCAGGTATTGGTTGGTTCAAATCCTTTGCTCATTTTTCTTTTTCTTTTTTCTTTTTTAAATTTTATTTAATCTTTTTTTACAGTCCAGATTTTATGCCCCTCTCTCCTAGTCTACCCTCTGACTATTCCTCATCCCATTCCTCCCCACTCTACTCCAGATCTCCACAAGGATGTCCCTACCCCTCCACCCCCCCATCCCACCAGAGCTCCCCCCACTCCCTGAGGTCTCCACTCTCTTAAGGGTTAGGTGCATCTTCTCTGACTAATCCCAGACCCAACAGTCCTGTGCTGTATATGTGTTGGGGGCCTCATATCAGCTGGTGTATGCTGCCTGGTTGGTGGTCCAGTGACTGAGACATCTCAGGGGTCCAGGTTAATTGAGACTGCTGGTCCTCCTACAGGGTTGCCCTCCTCCTCAGCTCCTTCCAGCTTTCCCCTAATTCAACCACAGGGGTCAGCAGCTTTTGTCCATTGGTTGGGTGCAAATATCTACCTCTGACTCTTTCATCTGCTTGTTGGGTCTTTTGGAGTGCAGTCATGATAGGTCCCTTTTTGTGAGCGCTCCCTAGCCTTAGTAATAGTGTCAGGCCTTGGGACCTCCCCTTGAGCTGGATCCCACTTTGGGCCTGTCGCTGGACATCATTTTCCTCACGTGCTTCTCCATTTTTGTCCCTGCAGTTCTTTCAGACAGGAACAATTATGGGTCAGAGTTTTTGACTGTGGGATGGCAACCCCCTCCCTCACTTGATATCCTGTCTTTCTGGGGGAGGTGAGCTCTACAAGTTCCCTCTCCCCACTGTAGGGCATTTCATCTAAGGTCCCTCCCTTTGAGTCCTGAGAGTCTCTCACCTCCCAGATCTCTAGTATATTCTGGAGGGTCCCCCCCACACACATACTTTCTACCTCCCGAGATTGTCTGTTTCCATTCTTTCTGCTGGCCCTCAGGGCTTCAGTCCTGTTTCCCCCCACCCCCGCCCCAGAATACTTGATCATGTTCCCCTCTTCCCCTCTCTGTCCCCTTTCATACCAGGTTCTTTCCATACTCCTGTGATTGCTTTCTTCTCCCTCCCAAGTGGGACTGAGGCATCCTCGCTTGGGCCCTTTGGCTTCTTAACTTTTTTGAGTTCTGTTGATTGTGGGTATTCTGTAGTTTTTTGTTTTTGGTTTTTTTGGTTTTTTTTGTTTTTTTTTGTTTTTTTTTTTTTTTTTTTTTTTTTGGCTAATATCCACTTATTAGTGAGTACATACCATGGATGTCCTTTTGGGTCTGAGTTACCTCACTCAGGATGATATTTTCTAGTGCCATCCATTTGCCTGCAAAATTCAGGATGTCCTCATTCTTATAGCTGAGTAGTATTCCATTGTGTAAAAATGAACCACATTTTCTGTATATATCCATTCTTCTGTTGTGGAACATCTGAGTTGTTTCCAGCTTCTGGCTATCACAAACAAGGCTGCTATGAACATTGTGGAACATGTACCCCTGTGGCATGGTGGGGCATCTTTTGGGTATATGCCCAATAGTGGTATAGCTGGATCTTCAGATAAATCTGTTTCCAATTTTCTGAGGAATCTCCAGATTGATTTCCAGAGTGGTTGTACCAGGTTGCAATCCCACCAGCAGTGAAGGAGTGTTCCTATTTCTCCGCAGCCTCTCCAGCATCTGCTGTCACCTAAGATTTTGGTCTTAGCCATTCTGATTGGTGTTAGATGGAATCTCAGGGTTGCTTTGATTTGCATTTTCCTGATCACTAAGAACTTTGAACATTTCTTTAGGTGCTTCTCAGCTATTCAAGATTCCTCTGTTGTAAATTCTCTGTTTAGTAATATGCTCTGGTTTTTTTTGATTGGGTTGTTTGGTTTCTTGGTGCTTGGCTTCTTGAGGTCTTTATATATTTTGGATATTAGCCCTCTACCAGATGTGGGTTAGTGAAGATATTTTTCCCAATCTGTAGGTTGCTGATTTGTCTTATTGACTATGTCCTTTGCCTTACAGAAGCTTTCCAGTTTCATGAGGTCCCATTTATCAATTCTTGATCTTAGAGCCTGAGCCATTGGAGTTTTGTTTAGGAAATTTCCATCTATGCTAGTGAGGTCAAGGCTCTTTCCCACTTTTTCTTCTATTAGATTCAGTGTATCTGGTTTTATGTTGAAGTAATTGATCCACTTGGACTTGAGCTATGTACAAGGTGACAAATATGGATCTATTCATTTTTCTACATACAGATTGCCAGTTCGACCATCACTGTTTATTGAAGATGCTTTCTTTTTTCCATTGTGTATTTTTGACTTCTTTGTCAAAGATCAAGTGGCTATAAGTGTGTAGTTTTATTTCTGGGTATTCATTTCTATTCCATTGATCAGTGTGTCTGTCTCTGTACCATGTAGTTTTTATCACTATTGCTCTGTAGTACAGCTTGAGGTGAGGGATGGAGATTTCCCCCAGAAGTTCTTATATTGTTAAGAATTGTTTGTGCTATTCTGGGATTTTTTTGGTTTGGTTTGGTTTGGTTTGGTTTGGTTTGGTTTGGTTTGGTTTGGTTTTTTCAAGACAAGGTTTCTCTGTGTAGCCCTGGCTGTCCTAGAACTCACTCTGTAGACCAGGCTGGCCTCGAACTCAGAAATCCGCCTGCCTCTGCCTCCCAAGTGCTGGGCTTAAAGGCTTAATAGCCACCACTGCCTGGCTATTCTGGGTTTTTTGCTTTTCCAGATGAATTTGAGAATTTCTCTTTCCATGTCTTTGAAGAATTGTGTTGGAATTTTGATGGAGATTGCATTGAATCTACAGATTGCCTTTGATAGGATAGCCACTTTTACTTTGTAAATTCTGCCAATCCATGAGCATGGGAGATCTCTCTATTTTCTGAGATCTTCGATTTCTTTCTTGAGATCTTTCACTTGTTTGGTTAGAGTTAGCCCAAGATATTTTATATTATTTGTGGCTATTGTGAAAGTGTTGTTTCCCTAATTTCTTTCTCAGCCTGTTTATTATTTATATAAAGGAAGGCTACTGATTTATTTGAGTTAATTTTATATCCAGCCACTTTGCTGAAGTTGTTTATCAGCTGTAGAAGTTCTCTGGTAGAATTTTGAGAGTCACTTATGTATACTATCATATCATCTGCAAATAATGATACCTTTATTTCTTCTTTGCCAGTTTGTATCCCCTTGATCTGTTTTTGTTGTCTTATTGTTCTAGCTAGCACTTCGAATACTATATTGAATAGATAGGGAGAGAGTGGGCATCCTTGTCTTGTCCCCAATTTTAGTGGGATTGCTTCAAGTATCTCTCCATTAAATTTGACATTGGCTGTTGGTTTGCAGTAAATAGCTTTTATTACGTTTAGGTATGGGCCTTTGAGTAGAGGAAGGCAGAACTGATGGAATTACATTACAGGGATTTATTAGACTGATCTTCAGGATACAGTCCAGCTAGTCCAACAAAGGCTGCCTCATAATGAAAAGGGCAGAAATTCAGTAGTTGCTCAGTCTACTAAACTTAATGTCTCTGCAGTCCCAATCTTGTACTTGAGCTCCAGAGGATTTCTGGAGAACTGGTTTTCAGTCTACTTTGGAGTCCTGAAGAAGTTGGATTTAATACTTCCCACAGCAATAGAAGAGGAGTCAAACTTGCCAGTTACAGGGAAGGCAAGCAGGCAAAATTCAAGCTTCCTTCTTCCTGTCCTTTTATGTGGGCTGCCACTAGAAGTTGTGGCCCAGATTTAGAGTAGGTCTTCCTACCTCAAATTATTTTTAATTAAATAATAATTTGATGAAGATGAGTTGGTAAGATTTTTTAATCTTAATCAAATTAAGAAAAGCCCTCACAGACACATCCAGCATCTTGAATTTTAGTTGATCCCAGATTATCTTCAGGTTGACAATGAAGGTTAGCCAGCATCACAATGCATATATGAAAAAGAAGTCTTCGATTTGAGAGGGAATGAGGGGAAAAGACATGGAAGAGGATGGAGGGAGAGGGTAGGGAGGGGGCTAGAGGGAGGAAATGATATAATTGTATTCTGATTTAAAATGTAAAAACAAAAAATACCCTTATATTCTGAATTACAGTGAAAAAATATTTGCCTAACTCAAAATAACAATTATTCTCATAGAATTCTGACAGGTTTTTTTGTAAAGCAAAGTTAGTGAGTTTGTTAAGTAGTTGCAGTTGTGGGGTTGTGATGGTGGGACTTAGGGATCTTTACTGTGACTGCACATGATCTTGTAGCTTCAAGATTACATTTCTCAAAGGATGTAATCCATGAGGGCTAAAGAGTAAGCATAATTTTTATAGTTTTAGAGCTAGGATTTATCCTAAATTAATTTTCATACTTAAATTAGTTGAAATTTAATTTAAATTAATTTTAATTAAACTTCATAGTAATCTATTATTTTTCATACTAATCAAAAATTTTACTTAATATATAATATAAATATATTTATATTTAATTAATATGAATTTAAATTTTTCATGTTAATTAAAATTAATTTAAACTTAATTTAAGTTATAACAAGGTAGAATATGTACTTTATGAGCATATCTATATGGGACTGTAATTATTTTATATATGGATATGTGTACTTTTACCTGTTTTTGAGACAGTATCTTATTCTGCATCCCAGGATGGCCTGGAACTCTTTATGTAGCCAAGCCTAACTTGAGGTGATCTTCCTGCCTCAGCCCTCCAAGTTCTGGAATTACACATGTAAGCCACCATTCCCAGGACCATTCACATTTTCTAGTTTGAATAACCATAACCAGTTAGTCTGGCAGCATATGTTGAAAGAGACATCCTCATTCCAATGAATTGCCTATGTGTCTCTGTTTAAAACAACAAAACCCAAACAACTATCCATATTATGTCTATTTCTGGATTCCATATTGCTTTATTATTTATTTGTTTACCTTTCTGTTAGTATTAATTTGCCTTAATTAATTAATTGTTACTATAGAATATATCTTGAACTTCAGTTAATGCTAATCTTCTGATTCTTCTTTTATACTTTCTGTAATGCTCTTACAAACATATTTGACTATTGTAGGTCATCCCCCCCAAAAAAAAAATTATTGCTTTCATTAACATTTCATTAAATATGTGAATTAGTTGGGAAGGAACAATAGGCTTATTGAGCCCATAAATGAAGTTTGTTCTTCCATATATTGGTGGGCCCATGAATGGAGCATGTTCTTCTGTTTATTTTGGTCTTTGAATTTTGCTAAGCAGTGCAGGACAACTCACTTTTCGTGTCTTTCTTATCTTTTATTAGGTTTATTGGTAAATATTTCATATCTTAATAATGTCAGTTATCCAGTCTTTAAAATTTCAATTTTTAGTTGCTTATTACTAGTTTTAAGAAATTGACATTTGAATATTGAAATAGCTTGCTACAACTTTGCGAACCTTACTACTTATGGAATTTTTTGGAAATTGAATTTTCAATTTTATTGAATTTGCTTTGTAAATGATCATATGAATTAGTAATAAAAGGTAGGTGTTTTGTTGTTGTTCTGCTTTGTTTTCGATTTGTTACCTGACTGCATGGACCTAATCAGATGGAAATAAAAGAATAGAGGCCAACGTCTGTTTCCTAAGACAGTTTCGATATTAAGTATGGTGTTAGCTCTAGATTTTTCAAAGATCTTTCTTATCAAATTGAAGCCATTCTATTTTTCTGATAGTTCATTGGGTGTTTTTATCAGGGAAGGGTGTGGGACTTTGTTTAATGCTCTATGCATCTATTGGGAGGAATCCTATGGGTTATTGTTGTTCTATTGATATTGTTGATCGGAGAAAATAAACCAAACCTCCAGCTCTCATCTTAACGGGGATAAGAGTTTATTTGGAGCCATTTTGAGTGACAGCAACTCAAGAACACAGATTTAGGTTACCCCAAATTCCATGTACCAACATGGAAGCAGTTTTGTGAAGTCTAATAGTTTTACAGAACAAGAAAGCCACAAATCAAGACAAGTTTGAAATACATTGGTGATTACATCAGACAGACAGGCATAGCAAGATAGAGGGAGCTTTTCTACATGCCCAAGATGCCATCTGAGTTTTTGAGTTAGTGGAAGCTAATTTGACAAATTAATAGGTTTTCAAAGGATTTTTTATCTGTTCCTCACAGGATCTTGGTTCTGACATAGAGATAGACAAGGAGTGGCTATTCAGGGGCTAACGATAGCCCAGGTAAGGGTAATGAGCCCTTTGGACCTGCAGCATTCCGATTTCTCTAGTCAATTGGTCCCTGAAAACAGCTTCCTTCCAGGCACTCTCATTCCCAATATGGTGTATAGCATTAGTTGACCTTGGATGTTAGCCCTTGTGTTTCACTGGTTGTGGTCTAGGATTCTTTTATGTGTTGTTGAATTTGGTTAAATATTTGCTCTGTCCACACACTTTGGAGATGCTGAACTGTTACGGTTTTGGGATCAGAGTAATACTGACCTCAGAATGAGTTCACAAGTGTTCCTTTCTCCTGACTTTTGGAAAAGTTTGTGAAGAACTGATGTTAAATCTTCTTTAACGTTTTCAAAGAAGTAAAGCCATTTGTGCCTGGGCTTTTCTTTGTGAGTAATGTTTTGTTACTAATTTGTTTGTTACACATATTTTTAGATTGTTCTTTCTTGTGTCAGTTTTGGCAATTCATTTATTTCAGGGAATTTGCTAATCTAATCTATCAGTGTATAATTATCCATAGTATTCTCTTATGACTTTTTACTTCTGTAACATCAATATTAGTATCTCCTCTTTCCTTAATCATTTGAGTTGTCTCACTTGATTTTCTTAGTCATCTAGCTTAGGTTTGTAAATTTTGTCCATCTTTTAAAAAAAAACCTTTTGATTTCCCCCCAAATAGTTTTTTAATTGCTTTTTTAATATTGTGAACATTTATTTTTATTACAACTTATTTTTCTTTCTTTTTTTTCCCCCTTCCCTTCTCTCTCTTGCTCCAGACCCCACTCACTCCTGTGCCCTGCTCGCTTCAATTTTTTTTCTTTTATTAGATATTTTCTTTATTTACATTTCAAATGTTACCCCTTTCCAGGTCTTCCCTCCAGAAACCCCTTATCCCATCCCCCCTCCTCCTGCCTCTATGAAGGTGATTTCCCCCACCCAACCACTCCCACCTTCCTGCCCTGACATTCCCCTACACTGGGGAATTGAACACCCTCAGGCCCAAGGGCCGCTCCTCCCACTGATGTCCAACAAGGCCATCCTCTGCCACATATGCGGCCAGAGCCAAGGGTCTCTCGCACGTGCATTCTTTAGTTGGTGGTTTAGTCCCTGGGAGCTGGGGGGGGGGGGTTTGCTTGTTAACATTGTTGCTCCCTTCCATGGGACTGCAAACCCTCTCAGCTCCTTCAGCCCCTTCTCTAACTCCTCCATCATGGACCCCCATGCTCAGTCCAATGAGGTTGGCTGCAAGCATCTACCTCTGTATTTGTCAGGCTCTGGCAAAGCCTCTCAGGAGACAGCCATAACAGGAGTCTGTTTTGTTTTAAATCCAATATTTGTTACTTTTTAAATTGCTTGTTTTCTTCTGCATTGTTTCTTTTTCAAGTATTTTAAAAGTTAAGCCATCAAACTAAGAATTTCTTTATAGTATTTTTATTATATTTATAGATGCAAATATTATTCTAAAGCTAGATGTGGTAGTACTTGGTAGATTGAAACAGAATTGTATGTTTAAAACTAGCCTGAAACCCTGAAACCTTGTCTCCAGCCCCACTTGAACTAAAAAGGAATACCTTGTTGTCCACTGCTTTTGCTACATTCCTATAGTTCAATATGTTATATTTTTCATCCATTTTAGAGTATTCTCTCTCTCTTTTACTGTGTGTGTGTGTGTGTGTGTGTGTGT
>JADRCD010201674.1:0-54987 GCA_019843815.1 Montemys delectorum
TTCCATGCTTTTTTCTTCTTGCTATCTTCCTAGGTCTCTGGAGCAGATTCTAAATGTGAGATGCAGTACAGAGCTAATAATATAAGCACCTTGTTTTTTTCCTGGGAGTGTTAAGAAATAGGGTCTCCATAGAAGCTTACTCTAACTCCTTCATTGGGGACAGTGTACTCAGTTCAATGAATGGTTGTGAGCCTCTACATCTGTATTAGTCAGGTATTGTCAGAGCCTCTCAGGAGATAGCTATATGCTTGTCCTTCCTTCAGTCTCTGCTCCATAGTTAATGTCTGCCACTCCTTCTGTGGGTGTTTGATTCCCCTTTTTAAGAAGGAATGAAATGTCCACCTTTTGGTCTTCCTTCTTCTTAAGTTTCTTGTGGTTTGTGGGTCGTTCTTCCTGTATTCCAAACTTCTGGGCTAATAACCACTTATCAGAGAATGCATACCATGTGTGATCTTTTGTGATTGGGTTACCTCACTCAGGATGATACTCTCCAGATCCATCCATTTCCCAGCTCCCAGGGACCCAACCACCAATCAAGGACTATACAGGTTGGGACTGAATGTTCTGGCAGCATGTGTATAGTAGAGGATTGCAAATTCGATCATCAGTAGGAGGAAAGGACCTCAGCCTTGTGAAGGTTCTGTGCCCCAGTGTAGGGGAATTCCAGGGCCAATAAGTGGGAGAGGGTGGGGTGGCAGGCATGGGGAGGGAGGAGGCAAAAGGAGTTTGTTCTTGTTGTTTTTGTTTGTTTGTTTTTTGGAGGGGAACCTGGGAAAGGGAAAATTTACATGTAAATAAAGAAAATATCTAATTAAAAAATTGTGAAAATAAATAAATAAATTTAAAAAAAAAGAAAGAAATAGGGTCTCCTTTCTAAAACATTTATTTTGGATGCCAGATCTATCACCATAATAGGTTCAACATTCTATATCTGTTTATCATATAAGTATTTACAAACCCTGCTGAGAAGAGAGTGGTTATTCATTTTCATTTTTATAAAAAATGTTATAACTGCTTCTCATCCTCATTTTCCTACAACAGTGAACATACAGTGCATGGAAGTAAGGCTGTAAAATGATGGAAGTCTAGTTGGGGAGGAAGCAAAAATCTCTGCTCTCTTTTTAACCATTCTTCCTGCCTGCCTGCTGCCATAATGAAAGAAAAATCAGGATGCTAAGCTCTAGCACCCATGGCTTCTTAGTCTCCCTTTATCATACACAACCTGTTTAGTTGTGTTTGATTTCTCAGTAACAAAGTACTAAATTTTAAGATCAATGTTAGACTGAGAGTCTTTCAGACTTACCTTATGGGAAGAAAATAAGTTATACATTAGAGGAGTTGTTACAGATTTTAATTATAAATAATGATTAGGCCATAAAACTAAATGGGTAATAATGAGCTTTCTAGTTATTTTATAGCATTTTTTCTCTATACATTCTATAGCCTCTATATGTGAAAGCAACAAACATCGATATGGTGGATGATATAATCAGCAAGTTAAAACCAATGATAGGAAAAAATGTAAGTTATTTTCAATGTACTTTGAGCTAAAATTGAGTTTTGTTTTTAAGATTCACATATGTGTAAATACAGAAGAAATTTGATCATGATAAATTTACAAATAGTTTTACAAATACCTCCTTTTGAAACTGAAGGCATCTAATATATAATAATAGTCTTTAAAGGGACGTTTTTGTTGGATTCTTGTTTAATTTTATGTGAAACAAAACTCATTGCCCAATGGGTTGAGCTACATGTTGTGATTAATTGGTCATATGTTCATATCTGATTTAAAGGATGTTAATCTTAGAATATTTTTTCTTTCTTTTTTTTCTTGAAAGTTTTACTGTATATCCTATTTGGTATATAATTCTATCTCCTCTCAAATGCCTTCTTGTTTTCATTTCTCTTATGCGTGGAGGTGTAAGTGTCCATGATCTGGTGTATTCACTTTTTTTAACTTTTAATAAATGTGTCTGTATTTCTGTCTATGTTCATTCTGCATACATATCTGTGTATAGCTTTGTCTTTCTAGTTTTAAATGTGCATATGTATCTCTGTGTGACTCAGTGTGTGTATTGTGTATGTATGTGTGTGTTTCTCTCTCTCTCTCTGCTTGTCTGTCTCTCTGTCTCTCTGTCTCTCTCTCTCTCTGTCTTTCTCTCTGTGTGTGTGTGTTTGTGTGTGTGTGTGTGTATGTGTGTGTGTGTGTGTGTGTGTGTGTGTATGTGTATGTACTTCTCTATAACTTTCTGTGGGCATGATGATGAGAATCTTTGTGTCAGTATGTCTCTCAGTCTCTATCCCTGTCTTTCTTTCTCTCTGTGTGTCTTTGACTCATTCTTTCCTTTCATGTATGATGCAGTATGGATGGGTGGTTGGTGGTTTGAGTATCTGCTTGAGTGGTTTGTGTCTGCTAGTTTAGTTCTTAAAAAGTATATGGGATGACGACATTGGTTTTAATTATTAGTCAACAAGAAAGTAAAATTAATGATTCCAATTAGAGCATATTTTTATTCTAGTCACTTCTGGAGGGTGCTAAGTATTTCAATAGAATATTTTATTTAGATGATTGTTTCAAACGGATCCAAAATATTCTGTGGTGTAATTACGTTGTAGAACTTTTTTTCCAGCATCTGGCCTTTTTTCCAGGATAGACACATGTCCCTCATCTCCACAGACTAGACATCTCTTAATGAAAGCCAAAGTTGTTTTCACTCCTAGGTACCCTTAAAGCCTCTCTGTTTTTTTATAGTTTTGTTCACTGATGCTGAAGTTATATCTTTCAAATGTTACTTTGCTAAAGTCATCAAAGTCACTGAGAATATTTCTCTTTGGGTACTAGGTTGTGTGCTCATGTTAAGTCAAAGTTCAATATTTCACATGCAGTCTGGACAGAAGTAAGAAATTTTGTAATATTTGTTGTGGTTAGTGTTAATGGCCGAATGCAGTTTCTTAATCTGTTATGGAGGATTAGATGGAGGCTCCCTCAGAGAGGAAAGACAAGTACCCAAATGTTTTCTCCTGAAATCAGTCCCTGTTACTCAACCCTGTGGTCAGAAGACACATCCTCAATACCGATCCTCATAATTTCCCTGCTAGAGAACAGGAAATTGTAAGTAAAGAAAACCACTAGATTCTTCAAGGCTCTATTGTCAGATTATTTGTGACGGGTGGTTCTTTTTGGCTCCCAGAACCTTGAAGATTACCAACTGTGGTTCCATCCAGGCCATAAGAAAGCTCCAAGAGCACTCGAAGGTATGTAACGGGGGAGTCTAAGGAAGGACTGGCTGAGTTCAGTGGTCTAACCCTGAAGTCTCAAGGTTTTCATTATTTAGTCTTA
The DNA here is from genome assembly GCA_019843815.1 of Montemys delectorum. Lineage (NCBI taxonomy): Eukaryota > Metazoa > Chordata > Mammalia > Rodentia > Muridae > Montemys > Montemys delectorum. The sequence continues at coordinate 3,344 of JADRCD010201674.1, forward strand.
AACACTAAAGCAAGATGATTTAAACATAATTTCCTTCATTTAATTCAGAATTAATAACAATTTAATATAACCTTCAGGCATAAGATAACATCTCATTAGCAACAGTGTGAGGTCTGAGAAAAAATAACGCTGGAATTTTTCTGTGCTTTTCTATTTGACAAACAGAATTTTCCTAAAGAGGGAAGAAAAACAAAACCCTAGATATTTTGTTTCTGATGAAAATAATTAAAAACAACCATTTGGTGATCATTTCAGAAAATAATGATTTCCAGCACTCACAAGGTAGCTGACATCCATGTATAACTCCAGTTTTCAGAGATCTAATTCCCTTATCTGACCTGCACAGACATTAGATACAGTGGTAAAGAGGTATATATGTGAGCAAAAGTCTTACACATAGTAACGAGCCTAAATTTAAAACTGAATTTTTTTCCATTTATTCCAAAATATGTAGATTTTATTTTGCAGTGAAAACCAGAAATGTAGCCATTTTACTGAATCCATGTAAAATATGCAGTTCACATCTCCCTATGACCTTCAATTCTCCAACTGAATGATAGATCAGATTCAGATTTCCAGAGACTTTCTGAATGAATCCCAGGTTATTCTGTCTGTTGCCTTTTTATTTATTTATTTATTTATTTATTTATTTATTTATTTATTTATTTATCAGTAGATTATTTTCAAATAAGGAATAGTAATAGAATTATCAGAAACATTTGGATAAGAATTAAAAATCTGAGATCATCAAGTGTGCTGCAAAGTTGATTTTTTAAATGTTACTGAAAAGCGGGAAGTTCTAACACATAAAGTTGTCCTTTAAACAAGAGACAGTAACAACATCTTTTGAAGAACAGAGAATATTGTTATTCAGACTTATCTAATGTATATATGATAACAATCTGTGGGGACAGTTTTAATTATTTAAAGGAAACTGAGACTAGACTATTTTTCTAAAATATTTATCTTTAGGATTTTAAAATACTAGATAATAACCTTGAGAAAATCCACCCACACATTTGATTGTTTTTATTTCCATTGTGGACCAGAGTATTGGTATTGGCCCAGGAAGAATAGGGACTTTCATTCTTACTGTCCCAAACAAATGAGTGCTGAGAACACAGCCATGTGCCTAAAACATCTGGTCATTTAGATCTTTATATGGTAGACACAATTGCAGTTCTCAATCAGCTAAAAGACAAATGTAGTGGGAGGTAGAGGATGGGGCACATTCTAAAATAATTTTATTGAGTTAAATGTTTTAACTTGATAATATTTCAATTTTAAGATTTGAAAGAGCTTTGTGTATCATGGATGCTTCAGAAATTCCAAGAACTTAACATTCCTATTAACTTCACAGCATCCATTTTGAATTTGTATTTCAACCCACAGGTCATAAGCAAGTATATGTTCTCATGCCTAGATTTTTCCATATTCATCTCTAGGGAGGATCGGGAGAACTTTAATCTCAATGTTGCTGTAAATCTTGCTCTAATTGTAGCACTAACATCCTACCTGTGTCAGAAGCAAGGGCAAATCAAGACTTTAATTGTATTGGTGATTAATCAGAAACTGGCAAAGCCAAGGTTTTATAATCCTGCATTTCTTTTAGACAGGACAAATTTGGGGTCAAAAGTTTAGTGGATTAGAGTCCTCTTTTGTCCACAGGGTTCCATTCTGACTACAGGAGGTAGTCTTCAAATTCTACATCTTTATGCTTTGACATTTTGGCAAATATCACCTGCCTTAACTCTTGGGAGTCACCTCCATTCCACATCTCTGGGATATTGTAGAGCTTCCCCATAGGTTCAGAAGCTGCATATGTCCACTCATTCTCTTGGCCCCTTGGCCTCTCTCATGCCCCACCACATACCTGATCCTGCCCTTTTCTCTTCCCTTCCAGGTTCGCACATTTCTTTTCCTCCCTTTTCCTCCCATGATTATTTAACTTCCTCTTCTAAGTGGGATTAAAGAGTCCTTACTTAGGCTTACCTTCATATTTAACTTCTTAGGCCATGGGAATTCTGTACATTTTGTCTAATATAGACTTATCAATGAGTGCATACCATGCATGCCCTTTAGAGTCTGGATATTTTCTTGTTCCATCCAGAAGCCTGGAAAATTCGGGATGTCCTTGTTTTTATTAGTTGAATAGTATTCCACTGTGTAAATGAACCATATTTTCTATGTCAATTATTTGGTTGACGGACATCAGAGTGGCTTCCAGTTTCTGGCTATTGAATATATTGAATAAGGCTGCTATGAATAGAGTGGAACACATACCTTTGTGGTATTGTAGAGTATCATTTGGGTGTATGCCCAGGACCAGTATAGCTGGATCTTCAGGTACAACTACTTCCTGTTTTCTGAGGAACGGCCAGATTGATTTCCAGAGTGGTTTTATAAATTTCCAATCCTGCCATCAATGGAGGAATGTTTCTGTTTCTCCACAATCTCACCAGCATGTTCTGTCATTCTGTTTCTGTTTTGTGGAATAATTTGTAGAGGATTGGTATTAGCGTTTCTTTGAAGGGTTGGGGGAATTATGCGCTAAAACCATCTGCCCCTGGGCTGTTTGGTTTGTTGTTGTTGCTGGGATGGTTTTAATGAATTCTTCTGTTTCCTTAAAGGTAGTAGGACTAATTAGTTTGTCTGGTCTTAATTTAACTTCAGTACGTGGTATCTGTCAAGAAAATCACTTATTTCATCTAGACTTTCAAGTTTTGTCAAGTATAGGTTTTTGTACTAAAGCCTGCTGATTTTTTGAATTTCCTCAGTTTCTTGTATGTCTCCCTTTTCATTTCTGATTTTGTTCATTTGAATACTCCCTCTGAGACTTTTGATTAGTTTGGGTTTGTCTATCTTGTTGATTTTCTCAAGAACAAGATCGTGGTTTTATGGATTCTTTGTTTCTAATTGGTTGAATTCAACCTTGATATTATTTTTTCCTTGCTGCTTCTCTTTCGTGTGTTTACTTCTTTTTGTTTGAGGGTTTTCAGTGCGCTGTTAAGTTGCTGGTATAGGATACATCCAATCTCTTTATGAAGACAATTAGTGCTCACATTTTATTATATATATGCATATGAAGTATATAAATTTCTTTATATAAAGGTAGACAAGTGAAGTAAGATTCTTATGATGTAAAAATCTTATTGATATCAATACTCCAATTCCAGCGGGCAAGTCTTAAAACTGTCAGAGAAGAACACAGCCAAAGTCCCCCTACACGCTGCACTGTTGGGTCCATATTCTCTAAACAAAATGACAAATTGAAAATTTTCTCCACCTTGTTTTTAGAGTTCTCAACATACTTTATTGTAGTATTCTTGTAAGTGTTCTAATTTTCTAGTGTATACAGTTTACATTGTCCAGTATAAGGAGGAGGAGGAGGAGGGAGAGGAGGAGGAGCAGAAGCTGAAAAGGAGAAATGAGATATACAGCAAAAACATTTTAAATTGTATTAGAAGGGTTGCTCATATTCAGTAACATTACTTATAATTCATATTTTCTTTTTATAGGGCATGAGTATCCACATGACATTGTAATGATAAACATTCAAAAGAATTTCAGTCCACGGGACTCAAGAAATTCCACAAATTTACTTTCCCTACCTGGGCTGTTAAATAAATATCTAAACTCAAATGAACAGGGGAAATTCATCCTACAGCCCAGAGATTCAGCAGGAAGGCAGAAGCAGAAAAGTGAGTCCTCCACCTTCCTTCAAGTGGCCTTTCTCAGTTCCCATTATAATTTGTTTAAACTATAACAGCATATTGTCATTTTCTCGCTTGCAGGGAGGGGTACTGTAAAAAACAAAACAAAAATGAAAACAATGTGTTCCAGGTTCATCTTAAGAGAACTTTAACTTCTGATGTGAAAACTAGTCTTGGTTATAGGGATAACGTTTCATTTATATTGGCCAGATGGTCACTGTAAACTGGTATGTCAAGACACCACATATACACATTTTTATCCCATTAGAATAACAGGTATAAGACATGAATCCTAATATGTTCCTCATTACATAGTTTCATGATCAGAGCAGAAAATGACTTATGGATTGTATTTTGACAAACTATTGCAACAAAAGCTACACAGAATAATTATATATATGGCACTGAAGATAATATATTCCAGTGTTGAATAGAAATCACCTTAGGCTTGTAGCCAAGTCTCTAATCTCATTTCAAATCACACAACAAACATATTTTATATCTATCTTTTAGACCTATATCTAGAGTTGAAAGGGCCCTAATATTGATGTACTGGTGATTTTCAGTATTTTAAAATATTGTTCAAATAATAGAATACTTTTATTATTTTTCCTTACTTGCCTTTCTCGAAAACATCCCACTTATATCCCTTGATGTCTTTTAAATTCTGTCTTTTGATTTTATTAATTATTTTATTTATTTACATTTGAAATTTTGTCCCCTTCATGGTCCCCCTGCCAGGTATACCGTACCTCTTCTCCCTTCCCCTTTGCCTATAAGAGGGTGCTCCCCCACCAACCTACCCACCCACTTCCACCTCACTACTCTAGCATCCTCCTTCTCTGGGACATCAAGCCTCCACAGGAACAAGCAGATCCCCTACAACTGAGGTAACACAAACATTAAAAAAAAAAACCCAAAACAACAACAAAAAAACAAGTTATCTGCTATATATATTTAGCCGGGGCCACAGGCTAGTCATGTGTATGCTTTGGATGTTGCTAAGGCCCTGGGAGCTCTGAGGGGTCCAGTTAGCTAATACTATTGTTCTTCCTATAGGGTTGCTATAGCTTTCACTTCTCTTAGTCCTTCCTCAAACTCCCAGGGTTCAGTTGGATGGTTGGCTGTAAGTAGCTGCATCTCTACATTAGGTGCTGGTAGAGCCTCTCAGAAGACAGCCATGTCAGGCTCCTGTCTGCAAGTACATCTTTGCATCAGTAATACTGTAAGGATTTGGCATCTATGCATGGGATGTATCAGAGGTTGTGGTAATCTTTGGATGGCCTTTCCTTCAGTCTCTGTTCCAGTTTTTGTCCCTGTATTTCCTTTAGATAATAACAATTTTGAGTCAAACATTTTGAAATGGATTTTGGTATATATGTCATATAAAGACACACACACACACACACACACACACACACACACACACACGAACACACTGAGACATCTTTGTCAGCCTATAGATGATTACTTATGTTTCTCAGCCTCAGGATTCTGTATTAGACAGCCAGGGAGACAATATGGCCTGCTGCGATGAAGACTATTTTATATTTTGTTATGATTCCTTCCTTAACACTTATTCATTTTTAAATAACATGTTTAAGATTTTATAATGGTCTAATATTCTAAAAGGAAACATAGAAGAGAAAACGAAACTTTGTTTACAGCTTTGAGCTTACACTATAAGAACAAGGGTCCAGTGTCTGACAAAATTAGTCATGTATACTTTCTCATAAAGGGGACATGCTGCTTCTGAAATAAGTTTGATAATGGTTCTTCAAAAAGATGAACAATTAAACTAAGGATGTGAAGACATTCACCATGACATTTGAAGACAATAGAAAGTTTCTTGATATGGATAAATGTGAGGGTGGCTACGAAATCAGATATGACTACTGAACCAACTGCCTCCACATAGTTCAGGGAACTTGCTCAATTAGTTATCCAGTATCTATGAAGCAATGTGACTTAGACAGCATCATTGTGTGAGAATTCCCATTGGGGAACACTACATCATAATGTAGGGACCTCTCTAAGATTAATAACAGTGTAGAGTAATGGTAAAAGAATATATAGACACTACAGGATGCCTAGCCCATTACAACAGGGACATTATGCAATTCAAATTTGTTTTTCTAAAATGCTGCACAAATTACACTATCCCATATAATGATCTTATCTCCTCTGTAGATGCAAAGGAAAGAACTGAAAAGAGAGGAAAAACTTCTCTAAAATTTGGGTTCCACAGGGGCTCTGTGCCCTTCCAAGATGAAGTGGACTCCATCCCAAAAATTAAAAAGAAAGTAAACCTATTTGGAAAAGAACTAATTGCTATTTGTGATGATGGCAACCTGCCGTCCCCAATCCTGGTAGGTCTCACATGGTTCTTCTCTGGCTCTCCTAAGGACAAAATCCTGCCTCTTAAATACTTGACCGTTTCAATTCTATCACAATGTGGACTCACAGTTTTGTCTCAAATCATTGGGTTTACAATAGGAACCTAAGAGAGGGCGATTCATCAGGAACTACTTATTAGAAAAGTTGGATTTACTCTCTTAACTGTTTTGGAAAAATCTGATAAAAAGAAATGTTGCCTGATCTTTCAGGGTTAAACATTAGTGTCAGATAGGTACAACAAAGGACTGAGGCACAATACCACTTTGAGGTCCTCCTTGTCCATGCCAGCCCTTTTTCTGTTCCTGTGCATACCATGGATCTGCTTTTGAAAGAGGAAATAATACTCTGAGCTGTGTGACAAGTGACAAGTATTTCCCTTTCTTCTTCTCAGGACATCCTTTTCTACTTAAAAGAGAAAGGACCCTCAACTGTGGGAATTTTCAAAACCCCACCAAATGCAATATTGTTCCAAACCCTAAAGGATAAGTTCTACTCAGGAGAAGAGGTAGATGTGAACAATCAATCAGTGCATGAAGTGGCAATGATACTGAAGGTAGGGAATGTCCTTGCATCACCCATCCTCAAGAGTTCTGAGTGTACATGAGTAGTTTCCTTCATCATCCCTTCCCTGGAGTGACAGTAGACACCTATGGAAGAAATCTGTTAGAGTCAAAGTCTCCTCTGTTAGTGTTACTAATGTGGATGATTGTTCAGAAATTGCTTAAGCTATGATATTGTTGGACTATCAAAAGTAAACCCTTCCCTCTTTTCTAGAAGACCCAGTCTCAAAGCAAATGTCCCAAACTTATAGTGTACAATCCTTATCACCCTCTTAACGGATGTTTGGAGCCCAGGGATAGGACTAAAAAAGTTGGAAATGAAATGAACGTTACAGATGAAAGTGTTTTGAGTAATTTCCGTGATTTTTTCCACAAAATATGTTTCCTCTCTTTATAAGGAATTTATTCAAAATATTAGAGGCAGTCTGATGATATCGAAACTATCCATTGAGTGGCTTGCTATAGCAGATATGGTCAACGACAAAGAGAAATTCACAGCAGTGCAGAGGTATGGCTGGCAAATTGTGTGAACAAAAAACCACAAAATAGAAGTATGTTGCAGGAAATATTAAAATGGAACTGGCAAGTTCCAATGCTTGTGCTGGAAAATCTCTGCCTCTGCAGCCTGGCCAGCTGTGTACCGTGGGGAAGTGGCTGACCTGTTATTATCTCATGGAGACTCTGACTCAGAACTCCAAAATCTCTCCCCCCAGCTCTCTAGGTTCCCACTGGCAAGTAGTTACAATATCAGCTCCATGCTTCAGTACCCCCATGGCCTTTGTGATGCATATCAGGCAAATCTATGCTTTGCCACTTTACCTGTCTGTCTGGAACCACTCAAGTTACTTCAAGAAGAAAAACACCACACAAACTTAGTTCAGATACAATGGTAACTCAGTCTCTGGGCTCAACAACTAGAAGCCTAATCTTGTAAACCATATTAAATCTAATCGCTCCGATGGGAATTCTAGTGGGTTCTCCATAAGCTGGGAGATACCTGTAGCTATATCTTGTCTTCATGCTTTCCCTGTCCAAAAGACACTCCTCTCCTCTTCCCCTCTCCAACCCGGAAGTCCCTCCTATTTGCCCAGTGATTGGCTTCTTTATTCCTTAAGGGATTGGTTCACAAAAAGTCACCTGAGTAAGTGACTTAGTATGTGTCCACAACCCCTCCCAAGAGAACAGAATTAGCATTAAAATACAAACAGCACCAGGCCCATCTATAAAAAAATAATATTCAATTATACATATTAGAGATTATATATAACAGACATATTTAATAAAATACTGACTGACAGTAAAGGCTTCAATTGTTCTCAAACATGAAATACACTTTCAAAGAGGTATAACTTGGATGTGTGACTTGGAGAGTTACTGTGGCCCATATTTATAATCTCAGCTTTACATTCCAACTAAAAAAATTTTTTTTATGATTTGGGGAAATGTTTTAAGCAATATTTCTAGTACCCATTCTTACTATCATTTTGTTTTCAGAGCACCATGAGTAACATGCAATTAGTCTATTCCCATTCTTAAAATTTACAAATTGCATAAACTTATTTCAAAATAACCATCTCTGTGTTCAGTCTCTTAGACAGGATACCATCTCCAAATGCTATACTTCTGCGACAACTTTTTCTGATATTAAATAAAATTGCAATGAATTCTTCTTTTAACCAAATGTCATCTTATGAACTATCTATTGAGATAGCACCATATATCTTACAGCTTCCTACCTACCACAATAAAGTTCTGGCAAGTGATGTTGCCAAAAAGGTAATTCGACATCAACTTTATTCCTAGCTATGATAAGTCTTTACAAAGAGACAGGAATACAGTATTATTCTGAGAGTCTGGGATATTTTTGTTGTTGTTGAATTTTAGTTTTGTTTCATTTTGAATAATAATTACACTTTTGAATGGTGTTCTTCTGGAGGGGAGAAATCATTGGTGCATTTTTACTAAGTAAAATATAAATGGCTATATGAGCTCAATGACTCAATCTTTTCTCAGTTGTGATAAAGAATATCCTTATTTCAACCCAGTAAAAACAAATGCTGTGAAATGATTGTAAAAGACATCCTGGGTAATGGGTTCATCAATCAACACTGAATTCTGATATAATCATTATAGAATGTGTGAAATTCAACTTCTTTTCAAGATAGTTTCCCCAAGAAAACAAAGGCAATATAACTCGCATTGTTTTTATCAGATATGATTGTTAAGACTACTGATTACTGTGATTAAATAGACCCTTGGTCTCTTGATGCTTGTTATGATTGCTTGAGAGAAATTATAGAATACAGTTTTCTGTGGGAGCTGCCCTTCAAATAGTATAACAAAATACCCAAAATTATACAGTATAGGGATCAAACAGTTATTTCGACTTTCAGTATTTGAGTTTCTGATTCATTATTAATTAACCAATTGCCCTTGGTCCTGTAAGGAATATATTTGAGGAAGCACAAGTGAGAAAGAAAAATATTCCTAATATTGAATACAATCAAAAGTCAGGAAGAAAAGATATGGTTCCAAAGAAACTGCATTTGAAGATCCATAATTATCCAGTTTCCTCCAAATAGGTATTACTTCAAATACTTCCCAACATAATAAAAAGTCCCAACATAATAAACATAATAATGGCTGTTGCCTTAGCATCTGCACTGAGCCATGAGAGACAGATGAATGTTACTGCTCACATGGGATTGTCTGTCTCTGCTTTCATGTCAGCCCACGTGAACTTTCAGTAGGATGGTGCCCACATTCAGAGGTCATCTTCACTCCTTAGATGTAGCTTTCTATAAGAATTGCTAAAAATTGCACAGCCATGAATGTGTCAAAGGCAACCAGAGTTACTCAAGTGGCAGTATGTGTCACATCCTGACCATCACAATGTGAAAAGTGGAAATCATTCTCTTATATAGTATTGCACAGTGATGATCACACTTGAAAATCTGATCTCACAATCATGTTTTAGAATTCCAAAAAAAAAAAAAAAAAAATCCTGCCCCTATATTTTATAATAGCTAACTAACTTTTACTTAGAACTTCAAACGATATATTTTTTTTTTCACTTTTCATATGCCTTATATTTCTTTGTTGATTTACCTCAGAGTATTTTGTCCATTTTTCCATTAAAACATCTAACATTTTACTTATCGATTTTTTTTGTATTTTCTTTATTTACATGTATATTTTCCCCTTCCCATTTTCTTCTCTAAAACAAACAAACAAACAAACAAAAACAAGAACAAACCCCTTTTGCCTCCCCCCTCCCAATGCCTGTCCCCCCACCCTCTCCCACTTAAACGATATATTTTTAGTCTCCAAGACTCGTAAGTAAAATTATATTTGCAACCATGCAAAATGACAGAGACCCTTTTTGTTTGCCCCGTTTTGTCACAGATTACTCTGGTAAAATTCATGATTGAAAACTTTGCAGAAATATTTAGAGAGGATGTGATTTCAGTTTGCTCTGAAGCTTCACTGAATCCTCCACATAGAGCAAAGGCTTCATGTTCCCAGAGTTCTCCTTCTAACATAGGGAATATAAAGGAAATGGAACATGGACTCAGCAGCTGCTGCAGTGGGAGGACATGCACCCCAGGCCATTCTGGACTGCCAAGAAGTTCAGCTGCTTCTGGTCTCTACGATGGCATAAAAGGTATTTATGGATGTTCTACTACTATAAAACTATGAATTATAACAAATAGCAATGAAGAATTTGCTGTACCATGCGAAGGGAGACTTTACCTGTGCATTATAGCTATTATCCAATGGTTAGAATTTGCCTCCAAATTTTGATACCTCTTTCCACTGGTCCTGAGTTTATGTAAGAGGTAAATCCTAGAAGTGAGATTGAGAAATTAATTAAGGATATGTAAAGAAATGTCACTTACCTTGATATATTGAACCTTAACGTAGATTCTTATCTTAAATAGAATAGCAACACAATAGCAAATTGGGTTTTCACTATGTAACAGCTCTGGCTGTCATAGAACTTGTTTTGTATATCCAGGTGACTTCAAATTCACAGAGATCCTCTTGGCTCTGCTTCGTGACATCTAGGAATAAAAGCATGTTTCAGCAAGCTTGTCTCTTATGAAAAATTTAAAATGTAACATAATATATCCATATGGTTCACATAGACACTATGACCTCAGAGTTGATCTCACAGTTCAGTGGAGAAAACCAAGGGCTATAATAGAAGTGCATCCAAGAACGTTGTGTTGTAGACTACAGATATGCTTGTTAATTTACTGTTGCCCATGGCTGTTCATCAGAAAGTCACACAGGGGGACAAAAAGATTGGTACTCTATTATTGCTTGATTCTAAAACCTATATGCATAGCTTTCAAGGCAAACACAAGAACTCACTGTTTGTACGGAAGTATGGGACATATACAACTCAATTTACAGTGCCTTGTGAAGTAATATCATTATGAATGTTATACTATTGATTAGTCATTTTCTGTGTATTTGTGCTATTGCATAAGGCTCACAGGCTATAAAATGAAAAGGGCATGCTAGAGCTAAGTGAGTTCAATTACAAAAACAGTGATTTTCCTCATTTCTTAGGTTTAGCCAAAAAAAACCAAAGGAAAAGAAAAGGAGAAGTACTTTCTGAAACTCGACCACCGCAAAGTAAAAATTTGTTTGGAAGACCTCTCTCCAGCATTTGTGAAGACGGAGAGCTGCCTGCTCCGATACTTGTGAGTAACTGTTTGAGTTTCTACAGCTGCGCTGTGTCACACAATTTCTGAGAACCTTGGTACTAAGTAAGTTGTTTAATCAAACTGATGAATGCTTAGCCATTCTATCCTGTAGGGTAAGATGCTTTTAAAATAGAAATAAGTCCCACAGAAGGTTGAGTCATGTAATTGAAAGAAATTTAAAAAAAAAAGGAAAAAGGAAGAAGAAAAAGACTGAGAAAGAGAAAAAGAAAAACAGGAAACAGTATTCCCATGATTGCACTGATTTCAGCAAAGACCCAAACCTGCTTCTGAGGACATGGGTCTATGGAGGTGCATTGCTGATTACCTAACTGTCAACTGTTCCAGCTTCTTCATGACTCCAGGTCACTCTGGGGTTTCCCTTAATATCATTGCCTATGAGTTATCTAATCGTTATAATTAAAATATCTATAGACCTTTATTTTACATTATCAATGAACCAGACACATACACTGCTCTTTGCTACATAACTATATCCTTTGATCCTACTGGACAGTACTTAAATATCACCTAATATGGCTTAATCTAGTTTAAATAAGTTATAAACTTCCATTAGAGATATTCATTTACTGTCCGGGATCCACTCAAGCACTATGCCTGTGCCAGGAATTTATGCTGTATGTGAACAAGTTTATCATGTCAGACACATGTGTATTACTGCCTAATTCTTAGATAATTTAGGGAAGAATTTTCTGGTAACAATGATTGTAATCAGGTAGTCAACTGATAATAGAGAAAATATGGTGTAAATCTGTGAATGGTTATCATTTTTATGGAGGAAACTATGGAAGAACAATTGAAATTTGCTTGTGTCAGCATCTTTAGACATAGATAGTTGAAAATAAAAGTCAAAGAAAAAGAAAATAAAAGTCTCAGAAGTGTACTGAAAAGGGCTTTGTTAAAAACACAAATGTTAGGATTCAAAATAGAGGTCAGGGCAGACAGGAAGTAAATTAGTGATTTGATCTCTGAAAGTAATACTAATAAAAATAGTTACATATCAGTGGTAACTTAGAATGGTACACTCGAGAAAGATATTCATAGTACAAAAGTAAAAGTATGAGAAAAATATTCACCAAAATGCTTCAGGCAACAGAAATGTGATTCAGTGCTGAGGATTAACAGATTACAACAAAACCTTGATGTTTCAAATAGGGAAAAAATATATTATGGAATAAATATACTTGAAAGCTAAAGAAAACAAAGTTCAATATCTTCTTCATTCTTGAATTGTAAATTTGTACCATAACTACCACGACTCTGATTCACAAGAAAGGACATATATGTGCTTCAGATGTGTGGATCTGTAATAATAGAAGCTTGTTTTTATCCCACATAGGATATGTTGTCAATCATTGCAGAAAAAGGGGAATATACAGATCAAATATTTAGATTGCAATTTGTAGAACCACACTGGTCCCTGAAGGAAAGAATTAACACTGAACAACAGATTAACTGGAGTGAAGAATCTGTGCTCATCGTATCTTCAGTTTTAAAGGTAAGGAAGGCTTTAGCATCACAAACATTCAACATCACCCTAGAGATGCATATGTCCTTTCTGTCCTTGAGGGCACCTGTTAATGACAGTTTCCTTGAACTATGGACATATGACCTCTGGATAAAAGTCTTAGTAAGGAAAAGACTGACAAGCTCTAAGATCCAACACAGAGAACCAGGTGAACACCTTCTATTGAAAGTTAACTTCTTCATATATTTGATTGGATTTAGTTGGATATTAGAACAAGTAATAATAGTGGTAAAAGTATGTTTACAAAATATAAGTTTTGAATCATACTTAAAAATACAAAAAATATCCTTCATAATAACAGTTCAAAATGGCTAGTCCACCACTGACCTGCAATAGGCAATTAGAGTTGAATGTTGCCCTCTGTCCAGTAGATACAAGAAAAATTTCCCCTCTATTAAAAAGTAAAGCAGCACTTTTGCTTGTGCCGCTTATTGTGATCCTAATCCCATGTCAAATAATCAAGAATTAGCCTAAACTAAGTTTAAATTTTCTACCATGTTTAACTTGGCAGTGAGCAGCAGTGACACTAGAGCAAATATCATTATTTTTATTTGGGTCCTGATCTGAGTTTGCATCTCAGTACACTTTAGAGGAATGGCCCAGACATCGAGAGAAAAGATAATACTCTGAGAGTAGGCATGCTTAATAACATTAGGCAAAGGTACCTCCTTGGCCCTTGAGCTTGCCAAGTGTGTCTTGCCAGAAACCTAGGACCACATCTTGGGTAGAAAAGTGAAGATCAGTGACTAAAGGGATCCATGTGCATTCAGAGGAATTTACAGGAACAAGAACAGCTGGGGTTCTTCCATTTTTCTGACTTACTATCCTTGGTACAACAAGAACGATAATTGTGGTGTTTCATTAACAAGGTGACTTTCTCTCCATCGAAGAAGCTGATGCTTGCAATTAATTTAAATAGTTGAATATTAACACACTTTAAGGAATGGATATGAAGCTGTGAGACATTCTTACATGCAAATCAGTGTGCTCAAGTAACAAATTTCAATAATATTCAGATGGGCCTGTACACAGAGATGTACATGTATATTACAATTTTACTCTCTGTGAACTGAAAGTACAAATTCAACAAATTACACAATCACGGAGAGATATTTTCTGGTGGTGTCATTTTTTGATGGTTGCCTATTTCCAGAAAGAGCAATTTGTTTTTTGTTTTCTTGATTTTTTATAGTTACTCTTTATTATCATTATTACTGTTATTATTATATTATTTCCTATTTATTAATTTATTCATTCATTCATTTTACATCTTGAATACTGTCCCTACCTCTTCAGCCTTCACAGAGTCTCTCCCCTTCTCCTCTGAGCAGGTTAGAACCCCCTGGGTTATCCAAGTACCCTGGCACATCAACTCTCTTCAGGGTTAGCTCATCTTCTCCTACGGAGGCCAGTTGGTGAAGGGTTGCCACAGAGAGTCAGCAGCTTTAGAGATAGCCCCTGATCCACGTGCTGTGAGACCCACATGGAGACTGAGCTGCACATTTGATGCATAGGTGTTGTAGATCATAATGCAGCTTCTGTATGCTTTTTGGTTGGTGGTCAGTCCTTGAAAGCTCTCAATAGTCCAGATGTGTTGACTCTGTTGGTCTGCCTATGGAGTCCCCATCTCCATGAGGGCTTTGAGTCCTTCCCCCATCACTTCCATAAGAGTCCCTGAGATCCATCTAATGATTCGCTATGGTTCACTGTATCCTGTTTCAGTCACCTCTTGGGTAAACCCTCTCAGGGCACTTAGGATAGGCTCCTGTCTGGATGTCTCACATAGGAGCTGTCCTCCTTTGAGGTAGACAGAGCTTCAGGCTGGAAGTGGAATGCAGATCTCTGATTATAAGAAGTAGTACAGACTAGAAGCCAAAAAAGTCAATTTGAATGGAGTAGGTTGATTGCTACAGCAACAAGAAGTTTGCTTCTTTGAATCTAGTCTTCGGTATGAAAATACAAGCTCCTGCTTGTAGGTTCAAGTTTTGAGCCAAGATTCTGGATAGATGACAGTTTGGGAATCTATTACAGAAGTAGGTTCTCAACCAGTGATTCTCAGCCTTCCTAATCCTATGACACTAATATATTTCCTCATGGTGTGGTGATGCCTAACAATTACATCATTTTGCTGCTATTTCATAACTGTAGTTTTGCTGTTGTTATAAATTATAATGTGAAATATATGGAATATTTGATATACAGGATATCTGATACCCTATCCACCAATCAAAGTTATTATAACTCACAAGTTGAGAATCTAAACTGCAATTTTTGAATAAAAATACTTCTCAAATACTTTCTCCAATGTACATTGACCATTACAAATCTTTTTTTTTTCTTGAAAAAGGATTTTATTCGAAATATTGAAGGGAGCTTGCTTTGTTCACATTTATATGAAAAATGGATTAGCGTATTTGAGGAAAAGTCTCTGTATCGAAAAATTTCGGCAATCAAAAGGTAACGATGTGGCAAACTGTTGGCCAACCACAGAAAGATAAAAGCTGTGCAATTTTGAAGATGAATAGGCTGCTGTTATGGGATTATCCACTTAAAGGATGTCCCACACTAAGACTTTTTCTTTGCTTCAGATAAGTATAGTCACATTATAAACAGTTGCATTTCTCAAGCAAAATTGTGGTACAGGTCTGAAATCCCACCATCTGGGAATCTTCGACATTGTAACTGTCACTGTTTAAAAGAGAGGCTACATAATACAGATGTGTGCAGGTCAGCCTAGAGTATTTGCTTGAGTTTCTGTGTGAGACAAATTTAAAATAAATAAATATATATTTATTTTAAATATGTAGGTGTGCATGTGTGTGTGTATAATACCTGTGAGATGTTTGCATCCTAATATTATTAAATGGTATTGTGAATATTTCACATGATAAATATGTCAACACTTAAAACATGAAGCTATCACTGAATTTGTCTTTCTCAACTATAACTACCTAGAGAAGTTTCTGTCATGTATAGCTTTGACTTCTTTGAATTGTTTTCCTGTACGATACTCCATAGAACGACTTATTAGGTAACAGAGGAGCTTTGAACTCCTAGTGCTAGACTGGACCTCAGCATCTCTGCCTTACCTTTACCAGACGCTGTTATAACTGCACTGCATAAGATCACGAGTGTGCTTTCTGCTCCTTATGTTCTAGAGTACCACATGTGGGTTATGTGGGTTCCTACAATGTGAAATATTGAATGTATCCCCATGATGCCTGGAAAGATGATTCACTTTTTAACAACACTCTTTCCATGCACAGAACACACATGACCTGTAACAATCCTCATTCATTCTAATTCCAGGGGACCTGACACCTTCCTCTGGATTCTGTGCATAGCAGTCATACATACAGTACACAGAAATTCAAACATTATTTTTAAAAATTCCTGTGATTCTATACAGAGAAGTGATTTGCAGAAAATATTTTGCACTAACACTTTACCTATATATTCTCATTTCTATTGAATTCTGATTATATGCTGAGCTGGTCTATAAAATGTTTACCCCTTTTTCTATGTATTTAGAGTTTTGTAAGCAACATTACTTATAAGATAATCGACAGTAAAATTCTCCTTTTTCTATGTATAGAATTCTACCGAAGATTCCTAAACCCAACTACATGTTGATAAAGTATCTTACTTGGGTATTATCGAAAATTAAAAGATCTTCAAAGAATCACTTAGACACATATGGCTTATCTATCCTCATAGCCCCTCATGTGTTGTGGGATGCGAATTCCAGTGGCCCTTTTTGTGGGGGTAACTTGCCAAATCAGGTAAGGGCATCTGATTTTTTCCTTTGGAAACAAATTCCTTCTTGTGATCCAGGAATTGGGAATACTTCAGTAAGATCATTGCTGTAAAAGGAAAATTTAGAATTGCATTCTTCTGGAGAGGAACATGTATTGATCTATTTCAGGAAGGTTTGGGAAGGGATATTGTTAATGTAGTTTGAAGTGACTGAATCATTTCTTTCTTTTAATCTTTCTTCCTTTTTCTTGAGTTATTGATTTTAGATACTATGTTTTGGCGAACAATATGCTACAAGCTTAATTGTAGTCCTAGAAGACTATAGTGAAGTTGAAAAAATCCTGATTACTTAATGTTTTTTTGTTTGTTTGTTTGTGTGTTTGTTTGGTTTTTTGTCTCTTTGGATTTTTTCCTTTTATCCCTACTTTGGATCTCTTAATAGTTGTGTTTCATAATGGTGGGATAGTGTTATTAAGTATTCACCTCAAGTTTATTGCTGGTCATGTAAAAATATGTTGCATATAACTATATACACATACAATATGTTATACAAAGGCTAATGATAAATAATTGGTGTGTGTCATTTTGTACACTTTCCATTATTTTAGCACTAACTCATTTCAGGTACAGTTTTATGTTCCTCATGTTTTCTGTAGCTCTTGATTTTATTATAATCCCATATGCACTAGTATCTTTTTACTAATTTATTTACTTCCTTTATATCCTGATTGCAGTCCCCTCCCAACCCATCTTCACAAGTCCCATCTTCACAACCCCCTCCTCCCTCCTCTGCCTCAGAAAAGTGTAGACCTGCCATGGACACCACCTCACTCTCATGTATTAATTCACAACAGTAATATGTATATCTCCTCCCACTGAAGCTAGGCAAAGCAGCCCAGCTAAAAGAAAGCAATCAGTTGTAGACAACTGAGTGAGAGCCAGCGTCACACCAATTGTTCAGGGACACACATGATGATCAAGCTGCACATCTGCTTCATAAAATTAGGTGCCTAGATCCAGCAGCTGAAGCATGTGAAGGGCCTGGTTCTGCAGATTCAAAGCTGACAGATCACCATGACTAAAGGTAACAGCAGGATACCAGGCTATAGAAGGAGAGGCATCTCTGGGAGGTTACACTGTTGATGGTGTGCCAAAATCTAGAGGTCTTGAACCAGATCAGTGACTTATTTCAATGTACATTTGCAAGTGAAATTGTTTGGGCAAAAGGATATACTATGTGACATACTATGGCACAACACATCTCAGAGTGTATTTTTAAATGTTTTTAAATTTTAGTTTTATTTTTTATTTAAATTTAATAGCCTTATTTAATTTGTATTTTTTTTTTAAATTTGGAGAAGGGAGTTACTGGGGAGAGGGCAGATATGGAAAGATTGAAAATGAGTGTTACTGTGTTGTTTTATCATAAATTCAAAGAGAATCAACAAAGAACATTCATTTTGAAAAGGAAAAGAAAAGATTTATAAAAAAAACAAAAAATGAAAGAAACAAGACATTTTCACTAGTAGTTTCCAGGGATAAGATTCACAAGAAGGAAATCATAGTAATGTTACTCACAGTGTAACAGGGTAGCCCAGAGAACAGCTTGAAAAGCTTTCCTGGCTGGGGAAATAACACACCTGTTTTAGTTTCTTTGTTTGTTTGTTTAAAACTACCAAGCTACTGGCAACCTAAAATCCACACCTATATCACACTACACCTTCTGTCCAAATGTATCAGTAAGATACATTTTTTTTCAGTCTTAATAACTATTAATGTTTATCCCTTTCTTGATAGTTCTATTCAAATATATTCTTTTGTATGGTCAGGCATTAAGACAATGAAGCAAAACTATCCTGTACAATCTGCATAAATAGTAAGATAATCCTCTGAAAGTGATTTTCCTGAGACTCATTTCTTCCCTATCCTGTGCAGGACTGCTCAGAAATAAACTGCGGAGCACCCTGGGAAGAGACATATGTGATGAGTAGAGTTAGCTGAACCTAAGCCACCATTTCAGGAGAAAAGGAACTTATCAGTGTTTTTCCATTTAGAAAGTGTCTTAATTGGCAACTATTGCTGTGACAAAACACTCATAAAAAGCAAAATATGGAGGACAGGTCACACTTCATGATATACTTCCAGTTACTCCTGAGAAATGTCAGGGCCCAAACCAAATCAAGGGCAGCCTACTGTCTTGAACCTCATCCTCTTTGTCTGACTAATACCTCAAAGATGGCACCATCCTGGAGAACTGGGCCCTGCAAATTCTAAAGTTAATCAAGACAACATATCTTAGAATTCTCTACACAATAGGTCAATCTGATGGAGGCATTTTCTCAGTTAAGATTCCCTCCTCTCACCAACTCCTTCTCTTAGTTCCCTTTCTATTGCCTTCAGAAAACACCATGAGCAAGGCAACTAATAGAAGTAAGTGTTTATTTAGGACTTACTTTTAGATGTAGAGGGAATACAGTACTTCAAAGTCATGACAGAGGAGCATGGCTTAGGAAGGAAGGACAACTAACCAGGAAGCAGACACATGGTGGTTATCATCCTAGACAGCAAACATCAAGCAGAGAGAGTACATGGAAAATGGCACCTAACTTTTGTAACCCTAAATTATAACCAATGGCATACTTCCTGCAGGAAGGTCAAGCCATTTTAGCCACTGATGACATGTCACAAAAAGGGTATCAAGTATTGGGATGCCTGGAATTAGAGGGGCATGCCATTCAAATCATCACAAAGAAACCCAACCCCAACCCCTCAAAAATCAACAAAGTACAGTCAAGATACCTTTACAGTCATCAATTCAACTCACTCACAGTTATTGGCAGCATATCAGTTCTAAAATGTTGCTTTGCTTTAGGAATTCCTCTATTCTTTGCAATATATATGAAATTTTAACAAGTATAAGTAAGATACAAAGAATTTTTCGTTTTCATTTCACAGAGACTTCATTTCATGGGTTCCTATCTGATAGTGGCAACTGGCATTTTCCTCATAGTTTTGGATTTAACTTTTTTCAAATTTCAATCGTGTCAACTATGTGAACTGACAGAGGTTCTTGATTTTTGCCTTGTGGTATTACAGGTGTCTCTTATGCAAATCATGATTGACAACTATATAGACATCTTTGTAGATGATGATGTAAGTTTTATAGATATTCAAATGAAGTCTGATACAGCTGGTAAGTCACCTGCTATTAAAGAAGCCATAAATGGCCACAGTGGGAAAACGTGGGATAATCCTAAAACATTAAAGACTGCATCTGTTGATCTGTTGGAAGAAGATTCTACAGGTAAGACAGTCATCAAATGAATGAAAGGATGATGTCATTACCTGATTTCAAAAATTTGTAAATAACATCAGACAGAGCAGCATGAGAAAAGCTTTATAACAACACTTATAGTATATTAAAACAAATGCATGTATACATAATACAAACATATCAATATGTACACATAGATGCTTTCATATACATACATGTATATACGCCAGATGGACTCTTTATTTAGCCACTACACGAATCCCACAATATTGCCTGCTTTATTTTTTACTCTTTTGTCCCACGGTCTTTAAGTCATATTTGATATCTTGAATATCAAATTATTTTTAAAAAGATCATTTAGAAACAATGACTAGATTTATAAACGCATTAAACATTCTACACGGCTAAGTCCTGTGCCACTGTCAACAAGCTTTACTATCCTTGTGCAAAAGCACTAATGTTTGTTTAATTTCAAATGAGAGGTAATCTCACCAAATGCTTAGCAGTGGTATAAATATTAAGTTGCACAGGATCCACTAAAACACATAAGTGAAGAAGGATAAAGTGGCTAAAACATACCTGATTCAACAGGTAGCACCATTCAAATTCAAATACATTGCTAACTCAAGTAATTCTTTGTATAGACTTAAGAAAATATACCAAAATACTACTCTTATTTGAAATGAAGTAAATCTATCATTTCAGAATGTCTGTCTAACCATGATATTTTTTTGTTTCCTTTAGCAGAGAAAAATGGAACAACTGCCAATATTAGTGGTAGAGGATGACCCAAGATGACTCTTGTCATTCTATTTTAATTTTCCCACTTAATCATCGCAGAAGAAATTATTACAAGATACTACTTCAGTTTTTACTATATTATTGGTTAAATATAGTAACTAATTTATATAGTAATTGAATATTTGCATCACTCTATGCCACATATTATGTATAATTTGGCATTATAATAAAAGTTATTCAATTATATTATGGCTTATACTCCTATGTTTCTCATGATTCTACATAGTCTTTGGAAAATGGCATTTTCAATCTCTGGATCTAGAGCCCAGTTTTAGTGTTAGTTTTTTTACTACAGTTACCAAAGCATGAACAAAAGCTAATGACATTAAATAATTCCACAGAGTTGTGCCTAGAATCCAGTGCCATAGATTGTTCTAAATAAAATTCCACTAACATCATAATTAATCATCACACATGATGAAATTAGAGTTGGAAGAACATACAAAATGACCTGAAAAGATGGTTCGGTGTCTAAAGCAGTTGAGATACAGGCTTTGTGACTTGACAAACAAAACTGGGTATTGTAACACAAACATCTCTAAACCAGAAGCTTCTGTCTGGAGTTGGGAGTTGGAAACAGTAATTATCAGAATCTTTAATGGTTCAATATACAGAAATTTATCAATGTACTTCAGTATATAAACAAACTCAATGAAAAAAACCATATGATCATCTCAATAGATGCTGAGAAATCATTTATCAAAATCTAACATCCTTCATGATAAAAGTCTTGGAAAGATCACACATTCACGGCCTGTACTTAAACATAATAAAGCAATATATAGCAAACTAGTAGCCAACATCAAACTAAATGGAGAGAAACTTGAAGCAATCCCTCCAAAATCAGGGACTACACAAGGCTGCCTACTCTTTCCCTACCTATTCAATAATGTACTTGAAGTCCTAGCCAGAGCGATTAGACAAAAAGAGGAGATCAAAGGAATATGAATTGGAAAAGAAGAAGTCAAATTATCCCTACTTGCTGATGATATGATAGTATACTTAAGTGACCCCAAAAAGTCCACCAGAGAGCTCCTAAACCTGATAAATAACTTCAGCAAAGTAGTTGGATATAAAGTTAACTCAAGCAAATCAGTGGCCTTCCTCTACACAAAGGATAAACAGGCAGAGAAAGAAATTAAGGAAACAATACCCTTCCCAATAGTCACAATTATATAAAATACCTTTGAGTGACTCTAACTAAGCAAGTAAAAGATCTGTTTGACAAGAACTTCAAGTCTCTGAAGAAAGAAATTGAAAAAGATTGCAGAAGATGGAAAGGTCTCCCATGGTCATGGATTGGCAGGATTAATATAGTAAAAATGGCCATCTTGCCGAAAGCAATCTAAAAATTCAATGCAATCCCCATCAAAATTCCAACTCAATTCTTCACAGACTTAGAAAGAGCAATTTGCAAATACATCTGTAATAACAAAAAATCCAGAATAGCCAAAACTATTCTCAACAATAAAGGAACCTCTGGTAGAATCACTACCCTGGACTTTAAGCTCTACTACAGAGTAATTGTGATAAAGACTGCATGGAATTGGTACAGTGACAGGCAGGTAGATCAATGGAATAGAATTCAAGACCCAGATTTGAACCCACAAACCTATGGTCACTTGATCTTTGACAAAGCAGCTAAAACCATCCAGTAGAAAAAAGACAGCATTTTCAACAAATGGTGCTGGCTCAACTGGTGGTCAGCATGTAGAAGAATATAAATCTGTCCATTCCAAATTCCTTGTACAAAGCTCAAGTCCAAGTAGATCAAGGACCTCCACATAAAACCAGATACACTGAAACTAATAGAAATAAAGTGGGGAGGAGCCTCGAGGACATAGGCACAGGGGAAATTTTCCTGAACAGAACACCAATAGCTTATGCTCTAAGATCAAGAATTGAGAAATGGGACCCCATAAAATTGCAAAGATTTTGTAAGGAAAAGGACAATGTCAATAGGACAAAAAGACAACCAAAAGATTGGGAAAAAATCTTTACGAAAACTATATCTGATAGAGGGCTAATATCCAATATCTACAAAGAACTCAAGAAGTTAGACTTAGAGAACCAAAGAAATTCTGAAATGAGGAATACTGAATAGGTGAGAAGTACCTAAAGAAATGTTCAACATCCTTAGTCATCAGGGAAATGCAAATCAAAACAACCCTGAGATTCAACCTCATACCAGTCAGAATGGCTAGGATAAAAAAACTAAGGTGACAGCAGATGCTGGTGAGGTTGTGGAGAAAGAGGAACACTCCTTCTTTGCTAGTGGATTTGCAAGCTGGCACAGCAACTCTGCAAATCAGTTTGGCAGTTCCTCTGAAATTGGACATAGTACTACCAGAGGACCCAGCTATGCCATTCCAGGGCATATACCCAGAAGAGCTTCAACAAATAATTAGGGCACATATTCCTCTATGTTCATCGCAGCCTTATAATAACCAGAAACTGGAAACACCCCATATATCCCTCAAGAGAGGAATGGATACAGAAAATGTGGTACATCTACACAATGGTGTACTACTCAGGTATTAAAAACAATGAATTTATGAAATTCTTAGGGAAATGGATGAATCTAGAGAATATCGTCCTGAGTGAGGTAACCCATTTACAAAAGAATACACATGGTGTATTAGTCAGAGTTCTCTAGATGACAGAACTTATGGTAATCTCTATGTAATAAAGGAATTTACTGATGACTTACAGTCTGTAGTACAACTCCCAACAATGGTTGGCAGCATCTGTGAATGGAAGTTCAAGGATCTAGTAATTCCTCAGTCCCACAAGGCAAGCAGGCAAAGCAGAGAGAGCCTTCCTTCTTCCAATGTCCTTATATAGGTCTCCAGCAAAAAGTGTGGCCCGGGTTAAAGGTGTGTGCCACACCTTTAATCCCAGATGACCTTGCTTGAACTGGTAGTTCTTCCTATCTCAAACTTCTGGGATTTATAGCCACTATGCCTCAAGATCTCCATGCCAAGATTCAGGTCAGAAACTTGTATCTCTCAGCCTACAGATTAGGGACACAGGTGAGCTTTCTAATTCTGGATTGTAGTTCATTTCAGACATAGTCAAGTTAACAACCAGGAATAGCCACTACACATGGTATGCACTCTCTGATAACTGGATACTAGCCCAGAAGATCAGAATACACAAAGCACAATCCACAAACCACAAGAAATACATGAAGGAAGACTAAAATGTGGATACTTCATTCCTTCATAAAAAGGGGAACAAAATACACATGGAAGGAGTTCTAGAGAGTAACTATGGAGCAGAGACTGAACGAAGCATAATCCAGAGACAGCTTCATCTGGGAATCTATCCCATATTCAATCATCAAATCCTGACACTATTGTGGATAGCTGCAAGTGCTGGCTGATAGGGAGCCTGATATAGCTATCTCCTGAGAGGCTCCGACAGTACCCAACTAATAATGAAGTAGAG
This sequence comes from Montemys delectorum, assembly GCA_019843815.1. NCBI lineage: Eukaryota > Metazoa > Chordata > Mammalia > Rodentia > Muridae > Montemys > Montemys delectorum. The sequence goes on from JADRCD010201674.1 coordinate 27,556, forward strand.
GCTCACAGCCATTCATTGGACTGAATACAGGGTCCCCAATATAGGAGATAAACAAAGGACCCAAGGAGCTAAGGGTTTGCAGCCCCTTAGGAGGAACAACAATATGAACTAACTAGTACCTTCAGAGCTTCCAGCGACTAAACCAGCAACCAAAGAATACACATGGTGGGACTCATGGCTAACCTCATAGTACAATATTGTGCAGGCAAATATTAGGCTAAATTGACACAGGATAGAGTTACTCAGAGGAGGGAATCTCTCAATGGAGAATATATCTACATAAGATCTGGATTCAAATATTTTATTAATTAATAATTGATAGGGGAGGGTTCCAGCCACTTGTGGGTTACCATCCCTGGGATAGTGGTTTGAATTTCTATAAGAAAGCAGGCTGAGCAAGCCATTAAGAACAAGCCAGTATTCCACACTCTATGGCCTCTTTACCAGCTATTAACTCCAGGTTTCAGCCCTGCTTAAGTTCCTGTCCTGACTTCATTCAGTGGTAGATTACACTGTAGATGTACAAGACAAATACTTTCTTTCCTCTGCTACTTGGTTTTGGCCATAGTGCTTCATTATAGAAATAGTAACCCAAATAAAGATGGGTTGGTAGCAGAACAGTGAGGCACTGCTGCAAAAGATCTAACCATGTTGTTTTGGGAGGATTGTGGAAGAATTTTGTAGTATTAGACTACAAAATCCACTGAATGTTGAGCGTTCAGTAAGCTATTATGTAGTCCGGAATATAAGAATGTTGAGAGCAGACAATGTAGACATGGTTTGTCAAGTTTCAAAGGGAATCAAAGACTCTACCAGACATTCTGTGCAAGGAATGTGTGGTGCCTGGTAAGATGGAACTGAAGAGTCAGCTGTGATACCAATATACAAACAGACAAATAAATAAACACAAAACAGAAGTACTAAAGTAAAAGTTGCTTTTCTGGGACAATGGATCCTGGTCGACTGGGGCCTAAGAATCAGCTGTGGAGAAAACAGAATAATTGAGCTAAAATCTTCTGAAGAGTTTCCTGAGAGTCAGCGTGCAGTTGTGTAACAGAAGCAGTCAAGGTTGTACCTCATGGTGGGAGCCAAATTCGGTAATGTAAGAGCCTACCAGGAGGTGCTGGGTTTGAAGGCATAATGAGATAAATGGAAAACAGCAGAGGCTTGGCAAGGTTCACTATCAGTAGCATTTGAAGGGCAGCAGAGTTGAGGCTTGACATCACAATGACAGCCTAGGCCAGACTGTTAGTGATAGGACAGGCCAGTTGAATCAGAAGACTGCAGTATTTTGAATATACCAGTACCATGAGATGATGTTTAAGGATGACAGCAGATGTGATATAGTGATGGTCTGAGCTTTAGATATGGATATGATCTCTCTCTGTCTCTGTCTCTGTCTGTCTCTGTCTCTGTCTCTGACTCTCTCTCTCTCTCTCCCTCTCTCTGTCTGTCTCTGTGTGTGTATGCGTGTCTGTATTTGTGTAAGTGTTTGTGTGTTAGAAGAGGACAGATCTAGAGAAGTGGACTACACCCTTTGAGGAAGCCCAGAAGATCATTGTCAAATGGACAAGGGGTCCATTGTGCTGGCTACTCTTTCATGAACATGACATATTTATCTGAAAGGAAGAACTCTCAAATGAGAGAAGAGTCACCACAAGATATGGATTTAAGGCATTTTCTTAACTGATGATTGATAGAGGAGGGCCCAGCTCAGTACCAAGGGTGCCAGCCATGGATTGGTGGTCCTGAGTTCTAGGAGAAAGCAGGCTGAGCATGCCACAAGGATCAGGCCAATTAGCAATATTCCTTCACTGCTTCTGCATCAGTTCCTGGCTCTAGTTTCCTTCCCTGTTTGAGTTCTTCTTTGGGATTCCTTTCCTGATGGACTACAAAGTGGATATGTAATCCAAACAAAACCTCCTCTCCTCAAACTTTCTTTTAGTAAGAGTTTTCCATTATAGCAATGGTTACCTACACTAAGCAAATAGGAAGATTTTAGATCATAATTATTCTACCATGAATTAAAGTAATACTTTTCTCTAAATGAAGTTACTATTCTGAGTTTGATAACTGTGCATATGCAATTTCTGTGTCCTTGAATGAACTTAATTTATAAATGTGGTCAAATACAGGGAATAACTTGGGCTTCCTAACCACTCTGAAAGAACCATGCCTTTAAACACTGTACTATCTTCAGCCCTTCTTCCAGATTAGGTCATTTCACCTTTCAAAGCTTCTTCTGGGGGAGCCAGAAAGGATTTTACACTCACTATAGAAGAAATGGATACCCTTTCGACTCTTGTTTCATTTTTCACTTCCTTGGAAGAGGTACTATGGTTACAATGCCATGGGGTGGCATACAAAAAAATTGAGTCACAGAAGTCAATAGACTTAGGAATGGCAGTTAAGAGAGAATGAGGCAGAGTATCACATGAAGGCATCACATTATTAATTAAATAAAAAAAAACCAGAGCCTTTTCATTATTGTCATAAAATTTGGGGAAAACTCCAGTGTGATAAAATCAAGAATCCTTGAAAGGCTTTAATTCAGACTAGTAAGCTGATATAACAACCATGACCAGAAGTATCTCCAGAAATGATAACATTTCATTTAACATCATCAAAGAGGTAATCTATTTTAAAAATGAGGTCAATGGTTAATCTAATATAATATAAGTTATGCCCTTTAACATGAGAGAACATTTCAAGACACAGGTGTGTATACAGAATTAAACAGAATATTAGTTACCACAAATCAAGAAACTTCCAGAAGCTGAGCACTACTGAGAGCAGATCATTTTCTGTCATTTTCTGATGGGCCATAAATGGACTGATAACTTTGTCAGGTTCCAGTCTCGTCTCTGGAATGTTAAGACAATGAGTTGGTTACTTTATTGTAGCAGCAAAGTACTTATAGTAGACATGTATAAGATTTAACTTAGTCTGGAGAATAGGTAGTTTTGCAAAGAAAACATACTAATAAAATGGGTGTAGTTTATCAAATCACTGCATGTCTAAGGGCAATAAAAGCATTAGATTTTCTTAAATGGGGCTCATATAAATTCTCAGCTGTGAATAAAGTCTGAGATAGAAAAATCACCATTTGCTCACTAGATTCCCATGGTCAGAGGTAGCAAAGAAATATGTTCAAAATTTGGCCCATTCACAGTTACACCTTTCAGTTTAGCTTACTCTGATGTCTTCATAATGTAATCATCTAATCTCTTCACAATCTATACTTTCTCCTACATTCAACATAACAATGATACATGATTTATCTTTTGCAATAAGATGATTTGTTCTTCACACTGTATATGATTCACAAATTGCTTTACTCAGGAGAGAGAAATGAGGACTCATATTCTGGCAAACAAATAAGTACATTAAAAGAGGGAGAGAGGGAGGGAAAGAGAGAAAATAAGTAGAGGCTGAAAACTGTCTTTACAGGAAAGAATATGGCTTTGAAGCATTTTGAAGGTAGAAAGGAAAAGGCTACTACTGTTCTTCTCCTCAGGACTGGCTCACAGGTAAACATTGAAATAAGAGCAACATTGTGTTCAATACCATTCTAAAAAGAATAATAAGAAAGAATTTAACAACAAATTATATTATTCTACATAAATCAAAATCATACAGACTGATTACTTTGTTAAGGAAACAAACAAAATAAGCTATATCATATTTGAATGTGCAACATACTAAATGCTCAGATTCCATTGGGAGATGCATTATTACATGACATCATTTAAATTTGTCTTTTTTTTTGGATCAGGGAAATGTTTCAAGTAATATTTTTACTACCTATTCTTACTTTCATTTTATTTTCAGAGCACCATATGTAACATGCAATACTCTTTTCTCATTCTTAATATTTACAAATTGCATAAGCTTATTTTAAAATAAGCATCTCTCTGTTCAGCATCTTAGCAAGGATACCTTCTCCAAATGCTACCCTCCTGAAACAACTTTTTCAAATACTAAATAAAATTGCAAGAAATTCTTCTTTTAATCAAATGTCATCAAACAATTTATCTATTGAGATAGCACCATATATCTTACGGCTTCCGACCTACCACAATAAAGTACTGGCAAGTGATGTTGACAAAAAGGTAATAACACATCAACTTTATGCCTAGCTTTGGCAAACCTTTACAATGAGACAGGCATACAGTAATATACTGAGAGTCTCAGTTATTTTTTTTTTTGTTGAGCTTTGGTTTTGTTTCATTTTGTATAATAATTATACCTTTGAATGGTGTTCTTCTGGAGGGGAGGAATCATTCTGCATTTTAAGTAAGTAAAATATAAATGGTTATAAGAGCTCAATGACTCAATCTTTTCTCAGTTGTGATATAGAATATCCTTATTTAAACCCAGTAAAAACAAATGCTGTGAAATGATTATAAAAAAAATCCTGGGTAAGGGGTTCATCAATCAAGACTGAATTCTGATATAGTCATTATAGAATGTGTGAAATTCAACTTGTTTTCAAGATAGTTTCCCCAACCAATCAAAGGCAATATAACTTGCATTGTTTTTTATCATATATGGTTGTTAAGATGACTTATTACTGTGATTAAATAGACCCTTGGTCTCTTGATGCTAGTAATGATTGGTTGAGAGAAATTATAAAATACACTTTCTGTGGGAGCTGCCCTTCAAATAGCATAACAAAATACCCAAAATTATACAGTATATGGATCAAATGGTTATTTTGACTCTCAGTATTTGAGTTTCTGATTAATTATTAATTGAAAAATTGCCATTGGTCCTGTAAAGAATATATTGTAGGACAACACAAGTGAGAAATAAAAATATTCCTAAAGTGAGTACAATTAAAAAATCAGGAGGAAAAGATATGGTTCCTAAGAACCTGCCATTGGAGATCCATAATTATCCAGTTTCTTCCAAATAGGTATTACTTCAAATACTTCCCAACATAATAAAAAGTCCCAACATAATAAACATAATAATGGCTGTTGCCTTAGCATCTGCACTGAGCCATGAGAGACAGATGAATGTTACTGCTCACATGGGATTGTCTGTCTCTCCTTTCATGTAAGCCCACGTGAACTTTCAGTAGGATGGTGCCCACATTCAGAGGTCATCTTCACTCCTTAGATGTAGCTTTCTATAAGAATTGCTATAAATTGCACAGCCATGAATGTGTCAAAGGCAACCAGAGTTACTCAAGTGGCAGTATGTGTCACATCCTGACCATCACAATGTGAACAGTGGAAATCATTCTCTTATATAGTATTGCACAGTGATGATCACACTTGAAAATCTGATCTCACAATCATGTTTTAGAATTCCAAAAAAAAAATAAAAATAAAAATCCTGCCCCTATATTTTATAATAGCTAACTAACTTTTTCTCAGAATTTCAAACGATATATTTTTAGTCTCCAAGACTCTTAGGTAAAATTATATTTGCAACCATGCAAAATGACAGAGACCTTTTTTGTTTGCCCCATTTTGTCACAGATTACTCTGGTAAAATTCATGATTGAAAACTTTGCAGAAATATTTAGAGAGGATGTGGTTTCAGTTTTCTCTGAAGCTTCACTGAATCCTCCACACGGAGGAAAGGCTTCATGTCCCCAGAGTTCTCCTTCTAACATAGGGAATATAAAGGAAACGGAGCATGGACTCAGCAGCTGCTGCAGTGGGAGGACATGCACCCCTGGCCATTCTAGACTGCCAAGACGTTCAGCTGTGTCTTTTCTCTACGATGACATAAAAGGTATGTATAGATGTTCTACTACTATAAAACTATGAATTATAACAAATAGCAATGAAGAATTTGCTGTACCATGTGAAGGGAGACTCTACCTGTGCATTATAGCTATTATCCTATGGTTAGAATTTGCCTCCAAATTTTGATACCTCTTTCCACTGGTCCTGAGGTTATGTAAGAGGTAAATCCTAGAAGTGAGATTAAGTAATTAATTAAGGGTATGTGAAGAAATGTCACTTACCTTGGTATATTGAGCCTTAACACAAATTCTTATAGTAAACAGAATAGCAACTCAATAGGAAATTGGGTTTTCTCTATGTAACAGCTCTGGCTGTCATGGAACTTGTTTTGTATATCAGGCTGACTTAAAAAATCAGAGATCCTCTTGGCTATGCTTCGTGAGATCTAGGAATAAAGCCATGTTCCACCATGCTGGTCTCTTATGAAAATTCTCTTATGAAAATTTAAAATATAGCATAATATACCCATATGGTTCACATAGACACTATGACCTCAGAGTTGAGCTCACAGTTCAGTGGAGAAAACCAAGGGCTATAATAGAAGTGCATCCAAGAACGTTGTGTTGTAGACTACAGATATGCTTGTTAATTTACTGTTGCCCATGGCTATTCATCAGAAAGTCACACAGGGGGACAAAAAGATTGGTACTCTATTATTGCTTGATTCTAAAACTTATATGCATAGCTTTCAAGGCAAACACAAGAACTCACTGTTTGTACGGAAGTATGGGACATATACAACTCAATTTACAGTGCCTTGTGAAGTAATATCATTATGAATGTTATACTATTGATTAGTCATTTTCTGTGTATTTGTGCTGTTGCATAAGGCTCACAGGCTATAAAATGAAAAGGGCATGCTAGAGCTAAGTGAGTTCAATTACAAAAACAATGATTTCCATTATTTCTTAGATTTAGAAAAAGGAGAAGACAATGTGTATACAAATCCACCAGTACCTTCTCAAACTCCCCCACCACGAAGTAAAAATTTGTTTGGAAGACCTCTCTCCAGCATTTGTGAAGACGGAGAGCTGCCTGCTCCGATACTTGTGAGTAACTGTTTGGGTTTCTACAGCTGCGCTGTGTCACACAATTTCTGAGAACCTTGGTACTAAGTAAGTTGTTTAATCAAACTGATGAATGCTTAGCCATTCTATCCTGTAGAGTAAGATGCTTTTAAAATAGAAATAAGTCCCACAGAAGGTTGAGTCATGTAATTGAAAGAAATTTAAAAAAAAAAAGGAAAAAGGAAGAAGAAAAAGACTGAGAAAGAGAAAAAGAAAAACAGGAAACAGTATTCCCATGATTGCACTGATTTCAGCAAAGACCCAAACCTGCTTCTGAGGACATGGGTCTATGGAGGTGCATTGCTGATTACCTAACTGTCAACTATTCCAGCTTCTTCATGACTCCAGGTTACTCTGGAGTCTCCCTTAATATCATTCTCTATGAGTTATCTAATCGTTATAATTAAAATATCTATAGACCTTTATTTTACATTATCAATGAACCAGACACATACACTGTTCTTTGCTACATAACTATATCCTTTTATCCTAGGGGAATGTATTTAAATATCACCTAATGTAGTTTAATCTATTTTAAATAAGTTACTAAACTTCCATCAGAAATATTCATTTACTGTCTGGCATCCACTGGAGCACTATGCCCGTGCCAGGAATTTATGCTGTATATGAACAAGTTTATCATGTCAGACACATGTGTATTACTGCCTAATTCTTAGGTAATTTAGAGAAGAATTTTCTGGTAACAATGATTGTAATCAGGTAGTCAACTGTAATTAGAGAGAATATGGTGTAAATCTGGGTATGGTTATCATTTTTATGGAGGAAACTATGGAGGAACAATTGAAATTTACTAGTGTTCTTAAACGTGTCAGCATTTTTAGACATAGATAGTTGAAAATAAAAGTCAAAGAAGAAGAAAATAAAAGTCTCAGAAGTGTACTGAAAAAGACTTTGTTAAAAACACAAATGTTAGGATTCATAATAGAGGTCAGGGCAGACAGGAAGTAAATTAGTGATTTGATCTGTGAAAATAAGAATAAAAATAGTTATATCTCAATGGTAACTTAGAACGGCACACTCGAGAAAGATATTCATAGTACAAAAGCAAAAGTATGAGAAAAGTATTCACCAAAAGGCTTTGGGCAATAGAAGTGTGATTCAGTGCTCAGGATTAACTGATTACAACAAAACCTTGATGTTTCAAATAAGGAAAAATAGATTGGGGAATAAATATACTTGAAAGCTAAAGAAAACAAAGTTCAATGTCTTCTTCATTCCTCAATTATAAATTTGTACCCTTAGCTCGCATGACTCTGATTTACAAGAAAAGACATATTTGTGCTTCAGATGTGTGGATCTGTAATAATAGAAGCTTGTTTTTGTCCCATATAGGATATGTTGTCAATCATTGCAGAAAAGGGGGAATATACAGATCAAATATTTAGATTGCAATTTGTAGAAGCACACTGGTCCCTGAAGGAAAGAATTAACACTGAACAACAGATTAACTGGAGTGAAGAATCTGTGCTCATCGTATCTTCAGTTTTAAAGGTAAGGAAGGCTTTAGCACCGCAAACGTTCAATATCACCCTAGAGATGCACATGTCCTTTCTGTCCTTGAGGGCACCTGTTAATGGCAATTTCCTTGAAATATGGATATGTGACCTCTGGATGTAAGTCTTAGTAAGTAAAAGACTGACAAGCTCAAAGATCCAAAACAAAGATACAGATGAACACCTTCTGTTGAAAGTTAAATTCCTCATATATCAGATGGGATCTAGTTTGACATTACAACTGAATTCCACTGATTTCACCTCTGACTATATCATGTGAAGTAAAAGAACAAGTAATAATAGGGGTAAAAGTGTGTTTTACAAAATATATGTCTTAAATCATATTTAAATATACAAAAAATATCCTTCATGATAACAGTTCAAATGGCTAGCCCACCACTGACCTGCAATAGGCAATCAGAGTTGAATGTTGCCCTCTGTCCAGTAGATACATGAAATTGTTTCCCTTCTCTATCAAAAAGTAAAGGAGCACTTTTGCTTGTGCCACTTATTGAGATCCTAATCCCATGTCAAATATTAAGAATTAGCCTAAATTAATTTTAAATTGTCTACCATGTTTAACTTGGCAGTGAGCAGCAGTGACTCTAGAGCAAATATCATTTTTATTTGGCCCCTGATCTGAGTTTGCTTTTCAGTAAACTTTAGAGCAATAGCCCCGACATCAAGAGAAAAGATAATGCTCTGAAAGTAGGCATGCTTAATAACATTAGGCAAAGGTACCTCCTTGGCCCTTGAGCTTGCCAAGTGTGTCTTGCCAGAAACCTAGGACCACATCTTGGGTAGGAAAGTGAAGATCAGTGACTAAAGGGATCCATGTGCATTCAGAGCAATTTACAGGAACAAGAACACCTTGGGTTCTTCCATTTTTCTGACTTACTATCCTTGGTACAACAAGAACGTTAATTGTGGTGTTTCATTAACAAGGTGACTTTCTCTCCATCAAACAAGTTCATACTTGCAATTAATTTAAATAGTTGAATATTAATACACTTAAAGGAATGAGTATGAAACTGTGAGACATTCTCACATATAAAACAGGGTGCTCAAGTAAGAATTTCAATACTATTCAGATGGGAATGTACACAGAGGTGTACCACTCTTCACAGAGTCTCTTCCCTTCTCCTCTGAGCAGGTTAGAACCCCCTGGGTTATCCTTACACCCTGGCACATCAACTCTCTTCAGGGTTAGCTCATCTTCTCCTACGGAGGCCAGTTGGTGAAGGGTTGCCACAGAGGGTCAGCAGCTTTAGAGATAGCCCCTGATCCACATGTTGTGAGACCCACATGGAGACTGAGCTGCACATTTGATGCATAGGTGTTGTAGATCATAATCCAGCTTCTGTATGCTTTTTGGTTGGTGGTCAGTCCTTGATAGCTCTCAATTGTCCACATTTGTTGACTCTGTTGTTCTGCCTATGGAGTCCCCATCTCCATGAGGGCTTTGAGTCCTTCCCCCATCACTTCCATAAGAGTCCCTGTGATCCATCCAATTATTGGCTATGGTTCACTGTATCCTGTTTCAGTCAGCTCTTGGGTGAACCCTCTCAGGGCACTTAGGATAGGCTCCTGTCTGGATGTTCCATTTAGGAGCTGTCCTTCTTTGAGGCAGGCAGAGCTTCAGGCTGGAAGTGGAATGCAGATCTCTGATTATAAGAAGTAGTGCAGACTAGAAGCCAAAAAAGTCAATTTGAACGGAGTAGGTTGATTGCTACAGCAACAAGAAGTTTGCTTCTTTGAGTCTAGTGTTAGGTAAGAATATAAAAGCTCCTGCTTGTAGGTTCAAGTTTTGAGCCAAGATTCTGGATAGATGACAGTTTGGGAATCTATTACAGAAGTAGATTCTCAACGAGTGATTCTTAGCCTTCCTAATCCTATCACATTAATATATTTCCTTTTGGTGTGGTGATACCTAACAATTACATCATTTTGCTGGTATTTCAAAACAGTAGTTTTGCAATTATTATAAATTATAACATGTAATCTATGCAATATTTGATATGCAGGATATCTGATATCTGATTCACCAACCAAAGATATTATAACACACAAGTTGAGAATCTAAACTGCTATTTTCAAACAAAAATACTTCTCGAATACTTTCTCCAATGTACATTGACCATTACAACTTTTTTTTTCTTAAAAAAGGATTTTATTCGAAATATTGAAGGGAGCTTGCTTTGTTCTCATTTATATGAAAAATGGATTAGTGTACTTGAGGAAAAGTCTCTGTATCAAAAATTTTCTGCAATAAAAAGGTAATGATATGGTAAACTGTTGGCCAACCACAGAAAGATAAAAGCAGCATAATTTTGAAGATACATAGGCTGCCATTTATGGGATTATCCACTTGAAGAATGTCCCATATTAAGACCTTTTCTTTGCTTGAGACATGTATAGTCACATTATAAACAGTTACATTTCCCAAGCAAGAGTATCGTACCATGTCTGAAATCGCACCATCTGGGAATCCTCGACATTGTAACTGTCACTGTTTAGAAGACAGGCTACATAACACAGGTGTGTGCAGGTCAGCCTAGAGTATTTGGTTGAGTTCCTGTGTGAGAAAAATTTAAAATATATATTTTTAATACATGGACATATAAAATACATATATATACATATGTATATGTATATATACACAAATTCATATATATATACGTATGTGTGTGAGTGTGAGTGTGCCTGCGTGTGTGTTTAATACCTGTGTTATATTTAAATCCTAATATTATTAAATGGTACCATGAATACTTCACATGTAAATATGTCAATGATTAAAACATGAAGCTATTACTGAATTTGCCTTTCTCAGCTATAACTACCTAGAGAAGTCTCGGTCAGGTCTAGTGTTGACTTCTTTGAATTGTTTTCCTGTACGATACTCCATAGAACGATTTATTAGGTATCCGAGGAGCTTTGAACTCCTAATGCTAGCCTGGACCCCAGCATCTCTGCCTTACCTACAGCAGAAGCTTTTATAACTGCACTGCATAAGATCACGAGTGAGCTTTCTGCTCCTTATGTTCTAGAGTACCACAAGTGTGTTACGTGGGTTCCTACAATGTGAGATATTGAATGTGCCCCCATGGTGGCTGGAAAGATGATTCACTTTTTTTTTTTTTTTTTTTTTTGATGATTCACTTTTTAACGACACTCTTTCTATACACAGAACACACATGGCCTGCAACAATCTTCATTCATTTTAATTCCAGGGAACCTGACACCTTCCTCTGGATTCTGTGCATAGCAGTCATACATATAGTACACAGAAATTCAAACATTACTTTATAAAAAAATTCCTGTGATTCTATACAGAGAAGTGATTTGCAGAAAATATTTTGTACTAACACTTTAGCTATACTTATTTCTATTAAATTCTGATTATATGCTGAGCTGGACTATAAAACATTTACCCCAATTGTTCTATGTATTTAGAGTTTTGTAAGTAACATAACTTGTAAGATAATCGACAGTAAAATTCTCCTTTTTCTTTTTCTTTTTTTTTGTTTGTTTTTTTAATTAGGTATTTTCTTTATTTACATGTACATTTTCCCTTTCCCAGGTTCCCCTCCAAAACAAACAAACAAACAAACAAAAACAAGAACAAACCCCTTTTGCCTCCCCCCTCCCAATGCCTGTTACCCCACCCTCTCCCACTTATTGGCCCTGACATTCCCCAACACTGGGGCACAAAACCTTCACAAGGCAGAGGTCCTTTACTCCTATGGATGATCGAATTTGCAATCCTCTACTATATACCTGCTGCCAGTACATTCAATCCCACCCTATGTATTTAGAGTTTTGTAAGTAACATCACTTGTAAGATAATCAAAAGTAAAATTCTCCTTTTTCTATGTATAGAATTCTACTGAAGATTCCCCAACCAAACTACATGTTGGCAAAATATCTTATTTGTTTATTATCTAAAATTAAAAGATCTTCAAAGAATCATGTAGACATATACTACTTATCTCTCCGCATAGCCCCTTATGTGATGTGGGATGCAAATTCCAGTGGCCCTTTTTGTGGGGGTAACTCGCCAAATCAGGTAAAGGGATCTGATATTTGCCTTTGGGAACAAATTCCTCTTTGTGATCCAGGAATTGGGAATACTTCAGAAAGATCATTGCTGTAAAAGGAAAATTTAGGATTGCATTCTTCTGGAGGGGAATATGAATTGACCTATTTCAGGAAGGTTTGGGAAGGGATATTGTTAATGTAGTTTGAAGTAAGGGAATCATTCCTTTCTTTTGTTCCTTCTTCCTTTTCTTCAGATATTGATTTTAGATTTTATGCTTTAGCCAACAATATGCTGCAAGCTTCATGGTAGTCCAAAAATACTATATTGAAGTTGAAAAAATCCTGATTACCTAGTGTTTTGTTTGTCTCTTCGGATTTTTCCCTTTCAGCCCTACTACTTCGGATCACTTAATAGTTGTGTTTCAAAATGGTGGGACAGTATTCACCTCAACACTATTGTAGGTCATATAAAAGTATGTTGCATAGAATTATATCCACATACAATATTTTATACAAAGGCTAATGATAAATAATTGGTGTGTGTCATTTTGTACACTTTCCATTATTTTAGCACTAACTCATTTCAGGTACAGTTTTATGTTCCTCATGTTTTCTGTGGCTCTTGATTTTATTATAAACCCATATGCCCTAGTATCTTTTTACTAATTTATTTACTTCCTTTATATCCTGATTGCAGTCCCCTCCCAACCCATCTTCACAAGTCCCATCTTCACAACCCCCTTCTCCCTCCTCTGCCTCAGAAAAGTGTAGATCTTCCATGGACACCACCTCACTCTCATGTATTAATTCATAACAGTAATATGTATATCTCCTCCCACTGAAGCTAGACAAAGCAGCCCAGCTAAAAGAAAGCAATCAGTTGTAGACAACTGAGTGAGAGCCAGCCTCACACCAATTGTTTGGGGTAACACAAGATGATCAAGCTGCACATCTGCTTCATAAAATTAGGTGCCTAGATCCAGCTGCTGAAGCATGTGAAGGGCCTGGTTCTGCAGATTCAAAGCTGACAGATCACCATGACTAAAGGCAACAGCAGGATACCAGGCTGTAGAAGGAGAGGCATATCTGGGAGGTTCCCCTGTTGATGGTGTACCAAAGTCCAGAGATCTTGAACCAGATCAGTGACTTATTTCAATGTACATTTGCAAGTAAAGTTGTTTGCGCAAAAGGGTATACTATGTGACATACTATGGCACAACACATCTCAGAGAGTATTTTTAAATGTTTTTAAATTTTAGTTTTATTTTTTAATTTAAATTTAATAGACTTATTTAATTTTTTTTTGTATTTGTTGAAGGGAGTTACTGGGGAGAGGGCAGATATGGTAGGATTGAAAATGAGTGTTACTGTGTTTCATGATGAGAAATTTAAAGAGAATCAACAGAGCATTCATTTTGAAAAGGGAAAAAAAGATTTTAAAAGAAAACAAAAAATGAAAAAAAGCAAGACATTTTCACTCATAGTTTCCAGGGATATATACACAAGAAGGAAGTCATAGTAATGTTACTCACAGTGTAGGAGGGTGGCCCAGAGAACAGCTTGAAAAGCTTTCCTGGCTGGGGAAATAACATACCTGTTTTAGTTTGTTTGTTTGTTTACAACTACCAAGCTACTGGGAACCTAAAATCCAAGCCTATATCTAACTGCACATTCTGTCCAAATGTATCAGTAAGATACATTTTTTTCAGTTTTAATAACTATCATTGTTTATCCCTTTATAGATAGTTCTATTCAAATATATTCTTTTGTATGGTCAGGCATTAAGACAATGAAGCAATCTATCCTGTACAATCTGCATAAAAAGTAAGACAATCTTCTGAAAGTGATTTTCCTGAGACTCATTTCTTCCCTATCCTGTGCAGGACTGCTCAGAAATAAACTGCGGAGCACCCAGGGAGAAGACATATGTGATAAGTAGAGTTAGCTGAACCTAAGCCACCATTTCAGGAGAAAGGGAACTTATCAGTGTTGTTCCATTTAGAAAGTGTCTTAATTGGCAACTATTGCTGTGACAAAACACTGATGAAAAGCAAAATATGGAGGACAGGTCACACTTCATGATATGCTTCCAGTTACTACTGAGAAATGTCAGGGCCCAAACCAAATCAAGGGCAGCAATTTAAACAGAAGCTGAGTAGTTCTGCCTACTGCCTTGAACCTCATCCTCTTTGTCTGACTAATACCTCAAAGATGGCACCATCCTGGAGAACTGGGCCCTGTAAATTCTAAAGTTATTCAGAACAACATATCTTAGACTTCTCTACACAATAGGTCAATCTGATGGAGGCATTTTCTCAATTAAGATTCCCTCTTCTCATCAACTCCTTTTCTTAGTTACCTTTCTATTGCCTTCAGAAAACATCATGACCAAGGCAACTAATAGAAGTAAGTGTTTATTTAGGACTTTTAGATGTAGAGGGATTACAGTACTTCAAAGTTGTGACAGAGGAGCATGGCTTAGGAAGGAAGGACAACTAACCAGGAAGCAGACACCTGGTGGCTATCGTCCTAGACAGCAAACATCAAGCAGAGAGAGTACATGGAAAATGGCACCTAACTTTTGTAACCCTAAATTATAACCAATGGCATACTTCATGCAGGAAGGTCAAGCCACTTTAGCCAGCCATGACATGTCACAAAAAGGGTATCAAGTATTGGGATGCCTGGAATTAGAGGGGCATGCCATTCAAATCATCACAAAGAAACCCAACCCCAACCCCTCAAAAATCAACAAAGTACAGTCAAGATACCTTTACAGTCATCAATTCAACTCACTCACAGTTATTGGAAGCATATCAGTTCTAAAATGTTGCTTTGCTTTAGGAGTTCCTCTATTCTTTGCAATATGCATGAAATTTTAACAAGTTTTAGTAAGATGGAAAGAATTTATAGTTTTCATTTCAGACAGAGACTTCATGTCATGTGTTCCTATCTGATAGTGGCAACTGTTATATCCCTCATAGTTTTGGATTTAATTTTTTTTTAAATTTCAATTGTTAAACTATGTGAACTGACAGAGGTTCTTGATTTTTACTTTGTGGTGTTACAGGTGTCTCTTATGCAAATCATGATTGACAACTGTGTAGAGATCTTTGGAGATGATGATGTAAGTTTTATAGATATTCAAATGAAGTCTGATACAGCTGGTAAATCACCTACTATTAAAGAAGCCATAAATGGCCACAGTGGGAAAACCTGGGATAATCCTAAAACATTAAAGACTGCATCTGTTGATCTGCAGGAAGAAGATTCTACAGGTAAGACAGTCATCAAATGAATGGAAGGATGATGTCATTACCTGATTTCAAAAATTTGTAAATAACATCAGACAGAGCAGCATGAGAAAAGCTTTATAACAACACTTATATTATACAAAAACAAATGCATCTATACATAATACAAACATATCTATATGTACACATACATGCTTTCATATATATACAGGTATGTATGCCAGATGGACTCTTTATTTAGCCACTACACGAATCCCACAATATTGCCTGCTTTATTTTTTACTCTTTGGTCCCACGGTCTTTAAGTCATATTTGATATCTTGAATATCAAATTATTTTTAAAAAGATCATTTAGAAATAATGACTAGATTTATAAACGCGTTAAACATTCTGCACGGCTGAGTCCTGTGCCACTGTCAACAAACTTTGCTATCCTTGTGCAAAAGCACTAATGTTTGTTTAATTTCAAATGAGAGATAATTTTGCCAAATGCTTAGCAGTGGTATAAATATTAAGTTGCACAGGATCCACTAAAACACATAAGTGAAGAAGGATAAAGTGGCTAAAACATACTTGATTTAACAGGTAGCACCATTCAAATTCAAATACATTGCTAACTCAAGTAATACTTTGTATAGACTTAAGAAAATATACCAAAATACTACTCTTATTTAAAGTGAAGTAAATCTATCATTTTAGAACGTGTGTCTAACCATGATATTTTTTTGTTTCATTTAGCAGAGAAAAATGGAACAACTGCCACATATTAGTGGTAGAGGACGACCCAAGAAGACTCTTGTCATTCTATTTTAATGTTCCCACTTAATCATAGCAGAAGAAATTATTACAAGATACTACTTCAGTTTTTACCTTATAAATAGTTACATATAGTATCTAATTTCTAAAGTAATTGAATAGTTGCATCACTTTATGCCATATATTATGTATAATTTGGCAGTATACTAAAAGTTATTAAATTATATTATGGCTTATACTCCTATGTTCCTCATGTTTCCCCATAGTCTTTGGAAAATGGCATTTTCAGTCTCTGCATCTAGAGCCCAGTTATAGTGTTAGTTTTCTCACCACAGTTACTGAAGCATGAATAAAAGCTAATGACTTTAAATAATCCCACAGAGTTGTGCCTAGAATCCAGTGCCATAGATTGTTCTAACTAAAATTGCAATACCAATTAAAATTAATCATCACACATGATGAAATTAGAGTTGTAAGAATATACAAAATGACCTGAAAAGATGGTTCAGTGTCTAAAGCAGTTGAGATACAGGCTTTGTGACATGACAAACAAAACTGGGTATTGTAACACAAGCATCTCTAAACCAGAAGCTTCTGCCTGGAGATGGGAGTTGGAGACAGTAATTAACAGAAGCTTTAATGGTTCAATATACAGAAATCCATCAATGTAATTCACTGTATAAACAAACTCAAAAAAAAAACCATATGACCATCTCATTAGATGCTAAGAAGTCATTTGTCAAAATCTAACACCCCTTCATGATAAAAGTCTTGGAAAAATCACGAATTCAAGGTCCATACTTAAACATATTTATGCAATATACAGCAAACCAGTAGCCAACATCAAACTAAATGGAGAAAAACTTGAAGCAATCCCACCAAATTCAGGGACTAGACAATGCTGCCTACTCTCTCCCTACCTATTCAATACTGTACTTGAAGTCCTAGCCAGAGCAATTAGACAACAAAAGGAGGACAAAGGAATACAAATTGGAAAGGAAGTAGTAAAAATATCACTATTTACAGTTTATATGATAGCATACTTAAGTGAACCCAAAAAGTCCACCAGAGAGCTCCTAAACTTGATAAACAACCTCACCAAAGTAGCAAGATATAAAGTTAACTCAAACAAATCAGTGGCCTTCCTCTACACAAAGGATAAACAGGCAGAGAAAGAAATTAGGGAAACGACACCCTTCACAATAGTCACAAATTGTATAAAATACCTTCGTGTGACTCTAACTAAGCAAGTAAAAGATCTACTTGACAAGAACTTCAAGTCTCTGAAGAAGGAAATTAAAGAAGAACGCAGAAGATGGAAAGATCTCCCATGCTCATGGATTGACAGGATTAATATAGTAAAAATGGCCATCTTGCCGAAAGCAATCTAAAGATTCAATGCAATCCCCATCAAAATTCCAACTCAATTCTTAACAGACTTAGAAAGAGCAATTTGCAATTTCATCTGTAATAACAAAAAACCCAGGATATCTAAAACTCTTCTCAACAATAAAGGAACCTCTGGTGGAATCACTATTCTGGACTTTAAGCTGTACTACAGAGCAATTGTGATAAAAAAAAACTGCATGGTATTGGTTCAGTGACAGGCAGGTAGATCAATGGAATAGAATTCAAGATCCAGAAATGAACCCACAAACCTATGGCCACTTGATCTTTGGCAAAGCAGCTAAAACCATCCAGAAGAAAAAAGACAGCATTTTCAACAAATGGTGCTGGCTCAACTGGTGGTCATCATGTACAAGAATATAAATCTATCCATTCCAAATTCTTTGTACAAAGCTCAAGTCCAAGTAGATCACGGACCTCCACATAAAACCAGATACACTGAAACTAATAGAAATATAGTGGGGAAGAGCCTCGAGCACATAGGCACAGGGGAAAATTTCCTGAACAGAACACCAATAGCTTATACTCTAAGATCAAGAATTGAGAAATGGGACCTCATAAAATTGCAAAGCTTCTGTAAGGAAAAGGACAATGTCAATAGAACAAAAAGTCAACCAAAAGATTGGGAAAAAATCTTTACCAGAACTATATCTGATAGAGGGCTAATATCCAATATATACAAAGAACTCAAGAAGTTGGACTCAGAGAAACAAATAACCCTATTAAATTGGGGTACAGAGCTAAACAAAGAATTCTCAAATGAGGAATACAGAATGGGTGAGAAGCATCTAAAAAATGTTCAACATCCTTAGTTATCAGGGAAATGCAAATCAAAAAAACGCTGAGATTCCACCTCACACCAGTCAGAATGGCTAGGATAAAAAGCTCAGGTATCAGCAGATGCTGGTGAGGTTGTGGAGAAAGAGGAACACTCCTTCATTGCTGGTGGATTTGCAAGCTGGTGCAACCACTCTGCAAATCAGTTTGGCAGTTCCTCTGAAAATGGACATAGTACTACCAGAGGACCCAGCTATACCATTCCAGGGCATATACCCAGAAGAGCTTCAACATGTAATAAGGACACATGCTCCACCGTGTTCACAGCAGCCTCATTTATAATAACCAGAAACTGGAAACAACCCAGATGTCCCTCAAGAGAGGAATGGACACAGAAACTGTGGTACATCTACACAATGGAGTACTACTCAGCTATTATAAACAGTGAGTTTATGAAATTCTTAGGGAAATGGATGAATCTAGAGAATATCATCCTGAGTGAGGTAACCTAATTACAAAAAAATACACATGGTTTATTAGTCGGGGTTCTCTAGAGTCACACAACTTATGTTAGTCTCTATGTAGTAAAAGAATTTACTGGTGACTTACAGTCTGTAGTCCAACTCCCAACAATGGTTGGCAGCATCTGTGAATGGAAGTTCAAGGATCTAGTAATTCCTCAGTCCCACAAGGCAAGCAGGCAAAGCACAGAGAGCCTTCCTTCTTCCAATGTCCTTATATAGGTCTCCAGCAAAAAGTGTAGCCCGGGTTAAAGGTGTGTGCCACACCTTTAACCCCAGATGACCTTGCTTGAACACATAGATCTTCCTATCTTAATCTTCTGGGATTCATAGCCACTATGCCTCAAGATCTCCATGCCAAGATTCAGGTCAGAAACTTGTATCTCTCAGCCTCCAGATTAAGGACACAGGTGAGCTTTCTAATTCTGGATTGTAGTTCATTTCAGATATAGTCAAGTTAATAACCAGGAATAGCCACTACATGTGGTATGTACTCTCTGATAACTGGATACTAGCCCAGAAGATCAGAATACACAATACACAATCCACAAACCACAAGAAATGAAAGAAGGAAACCAAAATGTGGATACTTCATTCCTTCATAAAAGGGGGAACAAAATACACATGGAAGGAGTTCTAGAGAAAACTATGGAGCAGAGACTGAAGGAAGGACAATCCAGAGACTGCTCCATCTGAGAATCCTTCCCATATTCAATCATCGAATCCTGACACTATTGTGGATGCCTGCAATTGCTGGCTGACAGGAGCCTGATATACCTATCTCCTGAGAGGCTCTAACAGTACCCAACTAATACAGAAGTAGAGGCTCATAGCCATCCATTGGACTGAGTATAGGGTCCCCAATGAAGAAGCTAGAGAAAGGAACCATGGAGCTGAAGGGTTTGTAGCCCCTTAGGACGAACTTCAATATGAGCTAACTAGTACCCTCAGAGCTACCAGGGACTAAATCCCCAACCAAAGAGTACACTAGGCTCCAGCTGCATATGTATAACAGAGGATGACCAAGTTGGTCATCAATGGGAGGAGAGGTTCTTAGCCCTGTGAAGGTTCTATTCCCCAGTGCAGGGAAATGCAGGACCAGTAAGAAGGAGAGGGTGGGGCAGTGAGCAAAGGGAAGGGGGAGGAAACAGTGGTCTGTTTTTGTTTTTGTTTTAGTTTTATTTTATTTTATTTCTTTTTTTCCAGAGGTTAACCTGTGAAAGGAGATATTGTATGACATGTAAATAAAGAAAATATCTATAAAAAATGAATGCTGCTGTAAGGAATTGAGTTGATATAGAAAATTTGTGTGATAAATTTTCAGGTCCAGGACCTTACTTGCTCCACAAATTTCTAGCACCAGCCATGATGTCAATCCTGTTGAGAGAAATCCTTCCAATTGTTAATCAAAATATTTCAAGTGACTTTCCCAAAAATATGGATGTTTTAAGTAGCCCTTGAATTTCTGTCAAGGTTGAGGGGTTGAGCACCTGTTGCCAAGTACATCTTTCATGGATGTCTAAGCATTGAACTGATTCTAGCTGGATATGACTTAGAAGCCTCTACCTTGAAGATGAGGTTCTAAGGTAGATAAAACAGTAGGCAAGTTGACATGCTAGGGAACTTCAATTGATAGTTGTACCTACCCACCTGCAGCACCTATGAAGTATGACAAAATCCAGCAAGGCAAAATATCAAAATAGGTGCAATAACTGGTACCCTCATGTCAGTAGTATCCAAGAGGTCTTTGATTAGACTTATGTTTGTTTTCTTTATCACACAAATGAACATAGTTCTGGGTCTTTCATTTGGTTTCTCAGAAAAAAAATGTTATTCTGAAGTACCCTCTAAAGTTCAACATTTTGTGCCTTTTATCTCTCTAGGATCCTGCATGTAGGCCCTTTGACTTGTCCAAGTCCCACATTTTCACTCCTCTCTGACAAGAGATAATCATTTTCTTAATATAACATAAAGTAAATAAAATACAAATATAAAATTCCTTCATTTTTGGCTACTTTAGTTTTCTACTTTCCACATCTGCAATTAGCCTTTGTCAACTACAGTCTTAAATGTTAAAAGTTGAAATTTCTAGTAATAAGAAAATGCATACCTATTAAAAGCCATATCATACTGATTTAAGTAAAGAATATTTACCAGTAACTCCCTTATTTCTACAAGAATGATAATCATCCTATCACCTAGCATTTCCTCACAGTATCTGCTACCCAACATCTAGTTACTTGCTAACTATTATGGTGCCAATGGCTAGCTGTGCTGATCTTTGGTCATACTCAATGGATTATTGTTTCATATAGCACTTTTAAACAAGCAGGAGTAATATTACAATTGAATGAGACAAAAGGGAATTTTGATGGCAATTGCAATGAATCTGTAGATTGCTTTCCACAAGATAGTCACTTCTACTATATTAATCCTGCCAATCCATGAGCATGGGTGATCTTTCCATTTTCTGAGATTTGAAGTTCTTGTCATACAGATCTTTCACTTACTTGGTTAGAGTCACACGAAGATATTTTAGATTATTTATGACTTGTGAAGGGTGTCACTTCCCTAATTTCTTTCTCAGCCTGTTTATTGTTTGAGTAGAGAAAGGCCACTGATTTGTTTGAATTAATTTTATATCCAGCCACTTTGCTGAAGTTGTTTATCAGATTTAGGAGTTCTTTGGTGAAATTTTTGGTGTCACTTAAGTATACTATCATATAAACTGCAAATAGTGATATTTTTACTTCTTCCTTTCCAATATGTATTCCTTTGTCCTCCTTTTGTTGTCTAATTGCTCTGGCTAGGACTTCAAGTACAGTATTGAATAGGTAGGGAGAGAGTGGGCAGCATTGTCCAGTTCCTGATTTTAGTGAGATTGCTTCAATTCCTCTCCATTTAGTTTAATATTGGATACTGGTTTACTGTATATTGCTTTTACTATGTTTAGGTACGGGCCTTGTTTTCCTGATCTTTTAAAGTCTTTTATCATGAAGGAGATTTGGATTTTGTCAAATGCTTTCTCAGCATCTAGTGAAATGATCACCTGGTTTTTATCTTTGAGTTTGTTTATATAGTGGATTATGTTATCGGACTTCTATATATTGAATCATCCCTGCATCCCTGGGATGATGGCTATTTGGATGATTGTTTTGATGTGTTCATGGATTCGGTTTGCAAGAACTTTAGTGAGTATTATTGCATTGATATTCATAAGGGAAATTGGTCCAAAGTTCTCTTTGTTGTGTCTTTGCGTGGTTTAGGTATTAGAGTTCTATATAGAGTTAGAAAGAACAATTTGCAAATTCATCTGGAATAACAAAAAACCTAGGATAGGAGCCTGATATAGCTGTCTCCTGAAAGGCTCTGCCAGTACCTGACAAATACAGAAGTGGATGTTCACAGTCATCCATGGGACTGAGCACAGGGTCCCTAATGGAGGAGTTAGAGAAAGGACCCAAGGAGCTGAAGGGGTTTGCAGCCCCATAGGAGGAATAACAATAGGAACCTACCAAAAAGCTCCCAAGGCCTAAACCAGCAACAAAAGACTGCACATGGTGGGACTAATGGCTCCAGCAACATATGTATAGCAGAGGATGGCCTAGTCAGTCATCAGTGGGAGGAGAGGCCCTTAGTCCTGTGAAGGCTTGGTGCTCTAGTGTATGGGAATGCCAGGACAGGGAAGTAAAGAGTAGGTAGGTGGTGATCAGGGTGAGGGGGAATGAGACAGGGTGTTTTCGTAGGGGAAACGAGGAAAGGGGATAACATTTGAAATGTGAATAAACAAAATATCTATTTAAAAAATTCAAAAAAAGCTGGGCAGTGGTGGTGCATGCCTTTAATCCCAGCACTTGGGAGGTAGAGGCAGGCAGATTTCTGAGTCCGAGGCTAGCCTGGTCTACAGAGTGATTTCCAGGACAGCCAGGGCTATGCAGAGAAACCTTGTCTCAAAAAAAACCAAAAACCAAAACCAAAAACAACAAAAAAAAAAACCCAAAAAACAAAAACAAACAAACAAAAAATATTGATAATGAAGCCAACAAAGAAGGAAGACCAAAGTGTGGATGCTTCAAACCTTCTTAGAAGAGGGTACAAAATACACATGGAAGGAGTTGCAGATAAAAACTATGGCGCAGAGACTGAAGGAAGGACAATCCAGAGACTGCCCCACCTGGGAATCCTTCCCATATTCAATCATCGAACCCTGACACTAATGTGGATGCCAGCAAGTGCTGGCTGACAGGAGCCTGATATAGTTCTCTCCTGAGAGGCTCTGCCAGTTCCCGATTAATACAGAAGTGGAGGCTCACAACCTTCCATTGGACTGAGCACAGGGTCCCCAATGAAGGAGCTTTGTGAGAGGACTCAAGGAGCTGAAGGGTTTGCAGCCCCTTAGGACGAACTTCATTATGATCTAACTAGTACCCTCAGAGCTCCCAGGGACTAAACCACCAATCAAAGAGTACACATGGTAGGATTCATGGCTCCAGCTGCATATGTAGCAGAGGATGGCCTGGTCAGTTATCAATGGGAGGAGAGGTCCTTGGTCCTGTGAAGGTTCTAAGCACCAGTATAGGGAAATTCCAGACGCAGGAAGTAGGAGAAGGTTGGTTGATGAGCAGGGCGAGGGGTTGGAATAGGGTTTTTTGGGGGAGGGAAAACCAGGAAAGCGGATATCATTTGCAATGTAAATAAAGAAAATATCTAATAAAAAATACATTAAAAAAAAAAAAAAAAAGCCGGGCATGGTGGCAGATGCCTTTAATCCCAACACTTGGGAGGCAGAAAAAGGCTGATTTCTGAGTTCCAGGCCAGCATGGTCTACAGAGTGAGTTCCAGGACAACCAAAGGCTACACAGAGAAAGCCTGTCTCGAAAAAGAAACAAACGAAAATGTCAAAATATCTCTTTTTGAAGATTATATGTTAGTAAACATAAAAATACCATAAAAACATGTAATACCATTTTGATTCTATCCTTATTCAGCTTGATAAAATAAGTAACACTACTGTTATTACTTGAAGAAACAATACTATAGAATTGACTTTTTTTAACCCTCTTTCCTCCCAGTCTTCTGCCATTTTCCCTTGGCCTCACCCATAAATTCTCACCTACATGATTGCCAAAGCATTAGCTGAATAAGGACACCACCAATGATCATAAAACACTAAATGGGACCAGAAACCTACACAAAGAAATATAGGCAACTGGATCCTAAACAAGGGTCTGCAAATATATCTAAAACAAGTGATTTTTTTGAACCCAGGAGAAAGATGGAACCCATTTTCTTATCCAAACTGATAGTCTTTGTATTTTTATTGGTGTAAGTGAGACCGTTCACGCTTAGCGTTATTAATGAGCAGTATTGTCATTAATATTTTGTTGTCGCCATATATCTTTTCCCCTCTTTTGTTGAATGACTACAGGGGTATTTATCACTTCTGTCCCCTTGAGTATATACCATATCTTCAGACTGATGTTTCCCTGGATTGCTGAAGAGCAATGGCTTCATGGTGATTACACTGTGTAATGTTTCTCCTCTTTTGTTGACATAAATGATAATTTTACTCAGTAATGGAGTCTAAGCTAGTATTTGTTTTCTTTGACAACATGGAGAATGTTGATCCAGACTCGTCTATATTTTAGAATATCCATTGGAAGTGCAGGTGTTATTCTAATGGGCCAGCCTTTATGTGTCACTTGGTCTTTCTCCTACATAGCTTTTTTAATTTTTATTTCTCTGTTCAGCTAGTCTTTATTCTGTATCTACTTGATGTTTTCTATGCTTCTAGTACTTTAATAGGTATCTATTTCTTATTTGGGAGAAATTATTTTCAGACAAATCATATAAAAATAGTTATTATAGCTGTTTTTAATTCCTATGCTTATTGTAGTTCCCTGAATGTAAGATGGAGGAACCCTGACACAGGTGCTTCTAATTGGTAAAGATGTTGACAGCCAGTGGCTAGGTAGGGCAGACAGAGGTGGCAGTTTTAGGATTCGTGGACCAGGGAAGGAGGAGGAAGGGAATCTACCAGGACAGAAGCAGAGGAAAGTTGTGCAATACAAACAGCTGACATGTAAGAGCCAGGAAACATCGGCCCCAGGAGGGCTGCCCAATGGGATCCAGGGCAACAAAGATGGAACATAGATTTTAGCAAGTAAAAATGTGGGAATATCAGAGGACGATTGTTTAGGCACTTGGAGGTTAGGAAGTAGTGTAGCCATTGAGTTGTTAAAGGCATATAGAAATACAAATGCTATGTATATATGTCTTTCACTTGGAAATATAAAGCACTGTTGTGGGTAGGAGGAACGTGCCTCAGCCTCTCAGCTGCTGGGATCATTTGAGTAGGGTCTACTGGGTATAACAACAGATGGTCTTCAATGTGTAACTGAGAACTCACTCTTAAAGGTTAATTGGAAATTTCCAAATGTAAAACATGACCTTAAGGGATCATGTAACACATAAAGGGGTGGGAAGAATTGGATTCCTAGCAGAGATTCACAGTTTTTGCCCTAACTGCATGGGTTTTAGACTAGGACAAAAGACTATGCTAGCTTAACATGAATAATTCTGGGGTTCATGGCTTAAAGCTGGGGCACACCCAGGCCAAGCCAGGGACATGGACAGTGGGCTAGGGATTCAACTACTCTCTCAAGTTCTGCAAAAGCTTAACCTGTGAATGCTAAAGACTCCTGCTGGAAGAAGTCAGGTAACAAGGGCAGCAAGTCTAAATAAAATAAGGAAATGGAAGAATTGATGGAAATTTAAGAAGTTTATCTTATAGCAAACACCAGGGTTCTTTAAATGTAGGTCCCATTGGATTTCTGGTATTGCTTATCCTGGCCAATAATACTGTCAGCCTGAGTATAGGCTTATACAGTAAATAGAAGTCATTCAATTGAAGTTAAATAAAAAAGAATATTAATTCAATTCATATAAAGAGAAATATGACAATGTATATACCCACAAAAATATTGATCTCCAAAAGGGAGAATGAATGAAAATTGCTTAATTGTTTTTAAGTGTGTATGGATAAATAAATAAATTCATGCCCACTCCAACTAAGGTGGTGGTGGGGACAATGGCAGGTAATTTGTTTGGGATTGCTTTAAATTGTTTTAATTTCTAAAATGCAGATGGTACTAAGCTTGGTGATTGTGGTACTACAAATCCTCTATGAGAGAGGTCAAAAGAGAGCAGATCTAAAAAATAATAAATAAATAAATAAATAAATAAATAAACCAAGGGATGATAATTTGAATCAACCTATACTTTTGATGATTTTGGGTTGCTGGAGCAAGGACACACTATTTTGGGGAAAAGTTTCTTTATTTGTGTTAACAGAAAAGAAGACCTTTAATCCCAGCACTTGGGAGGCAGAGGCAGGCGGATTTCTGAGTTCAAGGCCAGTCTGATCTACAGAGTGAGTTCCAGCATAGCCAGGGCTACACAGAGAAACCCTGTCTCGAAAAATGAACCAAACAAATAAACAAAACAAAAAAAAAAGAAAGAAAGAAAGAAAAAAAAAAAGAAAGAAAGAAAAGAAGAAAAGACTTTGGATTTTTTCCAAAGAGATATTGATTAGATATGACAGGGGTAGACCTCCTGAAGATTTTGGCTACAAACAGGAAAGAAAAATAATTCAATAAGGACCAAATAGGACAGGTAAAATGAGTTGCTGATTCCTTCACATGGGGACAAGCCCCAAAACTGGCTTAGACATAAAAAAATGTCTCTACAAAAACTTCAGCCAAAATTAGCCAGTAACTCTTATTGGTTACAGAACCTTTAAGACTCATTATGCCATATGTCACATAGCATTTGGTTATTGATCAAATTAACTCATAAAAACACAGTTATCTTTCATCTGTTCAAATGTGGAGCAAAAATTCATCCTTAACTGATCTGTGCACTTTGCACAAGCCATAGGAATAACTTTATACAACAAAAAATTTGGTTGTAATTCTTATATTGCAGAATGAAGAACCAAGATGCAGATCTGGCAAGATTCATCCTTGGTAATGTTGAAATGACCTGCTGTTCCAGCCTCCTGCTTTCTGATGCTGTTTTCAGAGACTTGCTTTCAGAACAGCTACAGGAATAGCTGCTGATTCCTGATGAAGTCAGTTCATCCAGTCTTTCAGACAGATCTAGTCAGAACTTCACTCAAGCCCTGAACTTTAATTTAAAGCATACAAAGATCGCATAACAAATGATAAAGCGAGCTATCATCATATATATACATACATACAAATTTGTATGTATATATATATATGTGTGTGTGTGTATGTGTGTGTGTGTGTGTGTGTATGTGTGTGTGTGTGTGT